>CANYCX011794314.1:0-16020 GCA_948193385.1 Breynia disticha f. nivosa | reverse complement strand
TGGTATGAGGTAGAATACTTTCAGTAACGGTTCACGAACAGAATCAAAGTACGCACGGGCCCTGTCAAAATTTCTACGTGAAATAGACAAGTGGAAATGATTGAGTTTTCGTAAGACCTTAAGATCGAAAGACGTGAACACAAAAAGTAATCGGGGGATACAACCGTAAGTTTTGAAGAACGATGTGTGAGTAGCCCAGTCAAGACACATATACTCATTCTTAACTGGTTGGTCACGTGGCCCACTACATAAAAGAATGATACAACTTGGATTAACTAAGTAAACCTCACACTTGACATAATAAGTTTTAGTCATGTGCGAGTGGGAGATGTTAGTAGTTGTAGGTCCGCCCACGACTAAACGTGTCAAGCGAGACTAACTAACAATAAGTTTGTCAGTTCAAGGACCTATGAGGTAATTTCCTCATGATATAAATATATTATGAAAGGAAACCCTAGACAGAACTGACAGTGAATCAGTTTCACGTTCAAAGAAAAGAAAAACTTCTTTTCTCTACGGTTCCAAGTTCATCAGGTGGTCATTCAGTAGAAAGAGTTGCGAAAGAACACGCCTTCGACTCGGCAATCTGCCTGTAGGAGAAGGAGACCATCAGTTAATCTCTCGAGAAACTCAACTCTTCCGGTGCAATTATCAGATAAGTAATTTAGATTATTTACTACAATTATTGCTTTGTGCTTTAATTCTACGTTGAGTTCCTACAAGATCTGATATCTCCCTCTAGTGATCAATCCACTCAAAATGGTGAACAAGAAATTCAGATACAGGGTACTAACAAAGGAGACCAAGTTCAAAAGAATCTGGACTATCTTGTACCAAGCCCAACAAAAAATTATGGGAATTAGATGATAGCAAAAAAGTATCCTCGACATCGTAAACCCATTGTTCAACCGACTCTGGTGAACACACCGACGGCAACCAAGGATCTGCAAGGAACATTAACAATTCTCAGAAAGGAAAGGCACCCTTGCAAGGTATGAGCTTAATTATAGAAAAACAATTAGTGGGAAATAAGGTGACCAATTTGGAAAAGAACCAGACATATGGAGGATCCAGATTTAGTGTCCTAACAGGAAATAAACAAGAGCCAAGTTTGGAATCTACTGCTGCATTTTAGCCCCCAAAATATTGACCAATGATCCAAAAATAGCCTTAGCATCAAAGAAAGGAAAATGCAAGAAAAGGCTAACAAAACGATCTTCAACACCACATATGACTTCTACTAATGCCGAGGGTGGCCCGACTATGGAAATGCATGGCACTGTTCTTGCCCATAAAAAAACTCATCAGAATAACAATCCCCCTCAGTAACCATCCATAAGGAAAACAAATGATGGAACTGAAATGGGCCAGAGTATTCAACATAAAGCCACCATTGATTCGACTGTCCAAAAGCCAATTGATTCAACAGCAGCTGTGGCTAATATTGTTAGCAAAAAACTAATGCCAACATTATCAGCCATGGTGGAAGATCTGAGTCCAACTCGATCAACCTTATAAGTTTTCTTTAACTGAAGCTGCAATTATTACTCAAACTCTACTTTAATCTATTATGATATTATCTTGGAATTGTAGAGGTTGTGCCAGTAACGCTTTTCTTTGTATATGCAAACAACTTCTTACTATGTACCGACCATTAATATTCATCCTCCTAGAACCATGGATAAGCAGAGGGAAAGCATACCAGATGATTGCAAAATTGAGTTTCAGACACTAATACGAGAGGAAGCAATAGGTTTCTTAGGAGGAATATGAGTTCGATGGTAATCATCCGAATTATCCATTTCCCCAATTTTCCAATCATGCTAGTTAATACATGTATCCTCTACATTTCATCATGTAACAGGCTTCTTCTCTGTAGTCTATGGCAACCCACATAGTCAATTTCGACAGGACCTTTGGAAGGAACTATCTTTCATTGCCACAACTATTTCAAAACCATGGGTGGTAGTAGGAGATTTTAACTCGATGTTTGGTCCTGGGGACAAAAAGGGAGGTGCTCCTATTTCTTTCAATAGTTGCAAAGCCTTTGCAAATTGTATTAATGAGTGCTTCTTGATTGCTTTTAAACCTAGCAGCCCATAATTTACGTGGAGCAAAGAGGTGTGTTTGGACGTACTGACAGGGCTTTCTATAATATGGCTTGGTTGCAGGTTTGGCCAGCCTCCTACTTAGAGCATGTCACGAGAGTTCATTCTGACCATCATCCAATCATGATCCACCTAAAAAACACGAGAACAACCTAGCAGAAGCAGTGCATTTAAATTTTAGAAGGTATAGAGACTTAAAAAATCCTTTAATGATATGGTGGCTCAAATATGGCAAGAGGATTGTAACCTATTAACCAATCTAGGAAACCTTACTAGTGCCCTTTTGAACTGGAGCAAAGACACAGTTGGATCAATAAACCAACAAAAAAATACTCTCCTCTGGAGAATTGGAGGAATCCAAAAGTGTCTAGCCCAAAGAAGCAATAATCATCTCAGTAATTTAGAGCGGAAGCTTCAAAAAGAACTCTCCTGCGTCATGCTTCAAGAGGAGACTATGGGGAAACAGAAAGTCAGATATAAATGGTTTGCTTGGGTGATCACAACACAGGATTTTTCAATGCTACTGCACTTGTCCGCAAGAACAGGCACAAAATAGCCTCAATATACACAGAAGACGAAGAACAGGTCAATGACTCTAATAAAATAAGGAAAGTTGCTTGATCTTTCTTCTTTAATTTATTTTCCAGTGAGCCTATTGATTTGATTTTATCCACTGTTGCAGGTTTTGACGACTTACATGAAAATGAACTGATGCTACTGACTAAGGTGCCAGATGATAAAGAAGTCCATGACGCCCTCTTTGCTATGAATCCAACTAAAGCGACAGGACCGGACGGATTCAATGCATGCTTTTATCAAGCACAGTGGAACTAAGTTCAATCTAATATTCTGGATTTATGCAAAGATGTCTTTCTGGATAAGTGAACTGTAAGTGATCTTAACTATACTCATATTAAAATTATCCCGAAAAATAATAATCCATAATATTTGACTTATTTTTGGCCTATTGAACTGTGTAATGTCAATTGCAAAATTCTATCCAAGATCATTGTGAATAGAATTAAGCCATTTATGAGCTCACTTATTCAAAGGAACAGTCCAGTTTTGTGTCTGGCAAACAAATTGTGGAAAACATTGTTATTGTGAAAGAGGTCATACATAGTATGTGCGCCTAAAAAGGAGGTAAGAATATGTTTCTTATGAAAGTGGACCTTGAAAAGGAATATGACAGGTTGAGTTGGAACTTCATTTAGGACTCACTCCGAATCGTAGGTTTCCCAAATGAGTTGATTTCTATTATTATGGATTTTATCACATCTATAAAATTTCATGTACTATAGGTAGGTGTCCCCTCTGAAAGCTTTAGTCCGTCGCGAGGTATTCGTCATGGGGACCCATTGTCACCCTATATTTTTACTATTTGTATGGACAGGCTAACCCATATTATCAAGGATGGGGACGCTGGAAAGTTATGGACACTGGTTAAAATTGGAAAAGGTCCAACTTTATCTCATATTTTCTTTGTCGATGACCTAATTCTTTTGGAGAATGTACTGTACAATAAATGCAGATTATGATGTCTTGTCTGAAAAAGTTATGTCAAGCCACGAGGCCAAGGTTAGTGTTTCCAAAACTAAGCTCTGTTTTTCCTAAAATGCTAACCCGTTTACCTATTTTGAAATTTGTCGAGTTAGTGCTTTCCAAAAAGTAAATGGCCTTTGATTCAATCAGTCATCAATGCACTGCCGACGTTTCAAATGCAAACGCTGCCACTTCCCAAAGGAACATGTCAAGAAATTGACAAACTAGCAAGGAAATTCCCATGGGGAGGTAATAATGACTCGAATAAGATTTCTTTGGTCGATTGGGCGACTGTATGTATGCCTAAGCGAGAAGGAGGATTGGGTCTCTGAACTGCTTTCCAGACAAATAAAGCATATATCCTAAAACTAGGATGGAGGCTTTTTATTGATCCTGAGGCTCTATGGGCACGTGTTTTGCGAGGGAAGTATTTAGGTGAGGGTGATTTATTTTGTCTCACTCAAGGAAAACAAACCTCTCTCCTACATGGAAATTCATCATAGAGCAACAACATACCCTCACTCAGAATACGCAATGGTCAATCGTAAACAGGACTATTATTAAATTTTGGCAAGACAATTGGATTAGAGAGTTAGGTCCATTAGTGGCCTATCATTTGCAACCAAAAACTATTGCTAATAAGGAGGCAAGACTTGTCGAATTTATTAAGGATGATGATTAGGATTGGGATGCTTTGCGTCAATGCCTACCTGAATGGGCATGCAATCAGTTGGTGAATGCACACTGCCAGTGCATGATGCTGGTTCTCATTGTTGGGTAGCCACGACGTCAGGTAAGTTCTACATATCTAGTGTTGTGTCTTGTCTTTCTAACAATGTTACTGATGTGCAGGATTCACTGGATCAACTATGGAATACAGTCTGTAAATGGAAAGGCTCTCCTTGAAAAACACTTCCTCTGGCTAGCATGTGATGAAAAATTGCTCACCAACACACAGGAACAACAACGCAAATTGGCTACTACTAATGCCTGCTCTAGGTGGAATCATTACCCTGAAACAACGTTACATGCACTGCGAGATTGTCCAAATATTCAGTTTTGGTGGCATAAAGTCGTTAAACAGGAATGGAAAGGCTCATTTTTCAATCTTGATCTTAGATCTTGGATGACCAGAAATCTATCCAATAGAAATCACAATTTTTCAGGTATTCCTTGGAATGTTTTCTTAGGGATTTTCCTCTGGGAGGCATGAGACATCGAAATCAAGAGCTTTTTTAGAACTCCGAGCCAACTGCACGAATAATTAACAAAAGTGTCCAAGTTGCAGTCAATTTTTTCAAAGATCAGACTTTGGATACCCATCTTAACGATAGAAATAAAGGGTTGAATCCAGCTGATTTCCTTTGGCAGGCACCAAAAATGGACAATATAAAGATCAATGTCGATGGATCATTGATATGTCTAGGCCGTCATGCTTCTATTGGTCTTATTGGTAGAGACAACAAGGGGACCTTGCGAGGATATTTCACTCAATCAATACCATTTTGCTCTCCTCTCTTAGTGGAAGTGTGGGTGATATGGCATGGTTTCAAATGGGCAAAAGCAAATGGATGGGACAAAGTGATATTGGAATCAGATTCTCAGCTTGCGGTGAAATATATCACAAATCCAAATGAGTGGAATGGTGTCCACCGAAAACTTTTTTGGCAGACCCATAGTTATCTTGACCAGTTTGAATCGGTTACAATTCACCATATGTTTTGGGAAGCAAATGAATGCGCCAATTGGTTGGCAAAGCAAAGGTTATTTCAACCTTTTGAAGTATTGATATGACATGTATTCCTATTGGTCTGTCAAGGCTACTGTACAATAACTTTTTGGGTTATCCCTCTGTTAATAAAAATCAGTATCCCATTGAACGTTTGCGGGTTCAACCTAGTTGATTCGGCAAATGTGCAGTGCCACTAGCTCGTGGGTCAGCCTAGTTGATTCGACGTAGCAAGTTGATTTGGTCATTTATTTTCAAAAAAATCTATGAACTTTAGGCTGCGTATGCCATCGATTAGATTCCCTATTGTTTTCACTTATTTCGTCTAAGTAGGTTGTTTTTAAAGCTTAGGCAACTAAAATTGCTCCTTGATACAATGACTAAGATGGTTTTGGTAAATCATTGTTGGAATTATTAAGAATGATTGATTTTTGGTTTTGCAAAATGGTGGCAATGAATCTTGCTGATGATAGGAAGAACTTCATGGATGTCATTTCGAGGTCTGATGGACATATTCAACTGATATGGAGGAATTTTGCACAACTTTTCCTCCCTTTCTTGAAGAGAATCATAAGTTTATGTTAAAAATCTTTAGTAAATAAAAAAGTAGGTGTAGAATCACAGTATTTCTGTTAATTTAATTTGATTATTCATTATATGCTAGATGCGCACTATTCATATTATTTATTATACAAAAGTTCGTTATTAAAACATAAAATGTTTTATGCAACCCGTAATATTTTCAAGTCATAATCGTATTAATATCATTTATGTTAGTGACGGGTCCAAGTACCATCCCCTTAAATAATTTTCTGAATTCGGCGTAAGAGTTATTGAAGAGAGCACGATAGTGCGATAACGGTGATTGGCAACCTGGATAAGGGTCTATATTTTTGAAATTTTTAATTAATATAAAATTTATATTTTATTATTGAAATTAATTAAAACGCAAACCCTTTACTTACTTTTTATAATTAAAGACTTGGTGCGGTATCTATTCCTTTACAATCAAAATAAAAAGGGATAAATTTCATATAATATCCGTAGGAACTAACATAATTTTTTGTTTGTTTACCATGAAAATTAATTATATGTGCAGATTCCACAATCAGTTTGGTGTCATTTTTAGAGTTGTTTGGAAGAATTCGGTCCCCATCCCGATTTTTCACGTGTGCGCTGTCATTGCATGGAATTGAGCATTCAAAAGCCAATTTTGTGTCGAATGCTATTTAGGGTTCCAAAAAATTATTTCATCTATCACATTTTATATTTTAATATATAAAGTGTCTATTTACATATATTTTTTCTTTCTTAAAATATCATTTTATAGTATTATATATTCATGCACGTTTATAATTTAAGATGTGTAAAATTGTCATATTTATTCATTTTTGTTGATTATGTCGTTTAAATCTTCTAATTTTTAGCAAATGTTTAGTTTTCTGTTTATTTGTATATCCTGATTTTTAGAAATTATTTATAATAGTTAGTTATAAACATATATGAACAATGATGATCATTATAAAAATATTTTTTTTATAAATTGTGCCATTTATATCTCCTCAATTTTAACAGGTGATTAATTTCCTATTTGGGTTGCATATCTTAATTTTTTAGCAAGTAGATATTATCTTTAGTTATAAACATATATAAACAATAATGAACACTATAAACATCAATTCTTTTTATAAATTGTATTGTTCATACATTATATGATGAACAAATATGAATAGAAATATACATTTTGATTTAAAATTAAAAATATGACTTATGGACAATTTTGTTTGAACACTTTTAATTGAAATATTATATAATGAATACATATGAACAAAAATATACATTTTTATTTTTAAATTAAAAAATATATAACTTATAGACAATTTGTATTTATAAAAAAAATATAATACATTTGAACAAAAATAAACTTAGTTTATGCATGGATTGCATTTTTTCTTTTGGTAGTTTTGTGGATTATATAACGTAAAAATATTGATTTTTGTTGTTCATGGTAATTTATACATATTTTTTTTAAAATTTTTTATTAATGAGTAGGTTGATAGATTTATTAATTCATCATTTTTTTGAGTGGGTTAACATTTTTAATTTTTCAAAACTGAATTCATGCATATCTATAAAAACATAAAAGGAATATGACATTTTTATATATCATAATATATACCCGAGTATTGACTTATAGTGATAGTGTATTCCTATATTGGACATATGCTTAATTTTTTGTTAGAGTTTTAAGGACAAGTATGTCTGAACTGTATTGGAACAGAATTGTGAATGTGAATAGGAGAAGAGAGAGAGAGAGAGCAAGGTTTAACGTGGTTCGACAATGAAGAAGGGCTTACTCCACAACACTGTGTATGTGTTTCCTTATATTATTCTGATGTTACAGAGATAATATATATAGGTGTTGAAGCTTACAGATAAGGTGGAATTGAAATTCAAATATTTGGATGACCTTATCACGTTATCAAGTAGTTACACTAATACCCCCCGCAAGTCATTGGATCCCCCGCAAGTCACGGAGATGAGTGAAGCGGGCGTGAGACAATGGCTTGGTCAGGACATCGACAATTTGATCCTTTGTTGAAATAAAGCCAACCTTGATATAACCAGCAGCAACCAATTCGCGGACAAAGTTGAAGTCAAGCTCGATATGTTTTGTGCGAGCTTGAAACCGGGGGTTGGAGGATAAGTAGATGGCACCAATGTTGTCACACCAGAACATAGCAGGCTATTGAGGAGAGTATCCAATTTTTCCAAGCAAAGAGCGAATCCAAACAAGTTCAGCAGCTGTGTTCGCAAGAGCCTTGTGCTCACTTTCAGTGGATGACCGGGCCACCGTAGGTTGTTTCTTGGCACTCCAGGAAATTAAATTTTTTCCAAGATAGATCGCATACCCACTGGTAGACCGACGATCATCCGGGCAGCCAACCCAATCAGAATCTGAAAAACACTAAAGTTGTAGGCTGGAATCCCTGGTAAGGAAGAGCCCGAGTGTCTGTGTATGGCGCAAATAACGGAGGAGTCGTTTGAGAGCTGTCATGTGAGTATCTATCGGTGAGTGCATAAATTAGCATAGCTTGTTAATAGAGAAGGAGAGATCCGGCCTGGTAAGAAGCAAGTACTGAAGAGCACCAACATGTTGTTTGTATTCTTCGGCATTAGATAATGGTGTACCCAAAGCTTTGGTGAGAGGTGGATGCGTGGCCATAGGCGTCAAGCAAGAGTTGGAATTCTGCATGTTTGTGCGCCGGAGCAGATCTGTAAGATATTTTTGCTGGGAGAGGAGAATACCATTCGATGTGTGAGTAACTTCAACGCCCAAGAAATAATGCAAATCGCCCATATCCCTTACTGGAAATTCCTGTCCAATAGCTGCAATGACCGAGCTAACCAGAGAAGAAGAGGTGCCTGTAACAATGATGTCATCTACATAAACCAAAATAAAGATTTTGTCAGTTCCTTGCAGCTTAATAAAGAGAGAAGAATCTGCCTTTGAACCAATAAAACCAAGTTTCTCCAGAAAGACGCTGAGACGACTAAACCAAGCTCGCGACGCCTGTTTCAGACTATAAAGTGAACGATGGAGCTGACAAACATAATCTGGATGAGAGGAATCAACAAATCCCTGTGGTTGTTCCATGTAGATGGTTTCGTTCAAAAAACCATGTAAGAAGGCGTTGGAGATGTCAAGTTGACGAAGGGGCCAGGAGTAAGCCGTTGCTAGAGAAAGAATAGTCCGAATGGTAGTAGGTTTTATTACCGGACTGGACGTATCATGGTAATCAATGCCCGATTCTTGTGTGAATCCCTTGGCAACCAAGCGAGACTTATACCGTTGAATTTTGCCAGTAGCGTCCCTTTTAATCCGATGAACCCACTTGTTTTTGATAATGTTGGCTGAAGGAGGTCGAGGCACAAGACTCCAGGTTTTGTTGTAAAGAAGAGCTGTAATTTCCACACCCATGGCATCTCTCCATTCGCAGTGTTGACATGCCTGTGAGAATTGGGTAGGCTCGGTTTCAAGGTAATTGGTTTTCGGAGGATGAACAGTAGACAAGAAGGCTTTGCGTTTGGATAAAGTAGAAGGATGAAGATGCATTTGGTGAGTTCGAAGTGTAGGTGAGTCAGAGGGTTGATAGGAGGTTAGGTCAATGACCAGGGGTAAGCCAGGCGAGGAAGTGTGAGGTGGACGGTGGTTGGACTGTGAAGGAGCAGGAAGAGGAGACGGAGGAGGAGAGTGGGGTGGTGTGGTTGGAAGAGGAGAGGTATTTAGAGATGTGGTCGTGGGAGAGGTTGCTGGTTCAGCAGGCTGGGAAGCTGGTTCAGTAGGCTGGGAAGGGGAAGGGGGAATGATAGGCTGGGTAGCTGGCTGGGTGGGCGGGGAATATGGAATGCAGGAGGACGGAAAATGTGCAAGTGGAGGAGTGAGCTGGAGCTGCATCCAAGGAGATGGGAAAGCAGATGGTTGTGGGGAGAACGAAGAGCGTGAAGTTAGGGAAAGGAAGGGAAATTCTAACTCATGAAACTGGACATGTCTAGCAATGTAGACCCGACCCGTGGAGGGTTCAAGACAACGAACACCACTATGGGAAGGAGATGGGCCGAGATTAACACACTGAATGGATCTGGGGGAAAACTTATGATTGTTGTAAGGACGAAGTAAGGGATAAACGGCACACCCAAAGACGCGATGAGAGGTGATTGGAGGGGTGCGTTTTAGGAGACGAAAGTAGGGAGACTCATTGTTAAGGACCAGACTAGGTAACTGATTAATGAGCTGAATGGATGTTTCGAAAGCATAGTTCCAAAATTTTAACAGAACTGATGCATGGCTGAGTAAAGTGAGACTAGTGTCGACGAGATGCCGAATTTTGCATTCGGAAAGGCCATTTTGTTCATGGGTATAAGGACAGGCAATGCGATGAACTATTCCTAAGTGGTTGAGTTGCTTGTGTAAGGAACGATACTCGCCACCCCAGTCGGAATGGAAAGCGCGAATAGACGTATTAAACTGAGTTTTGACGAAAGCATAAAAATGATTAAAGCTAGGAAGAATGTCACTTTTATTTTTAAGAAGATAAATCCAACAAAATCTGGTGAATTCATCAATGAACAAAACACAATAACGATGACCTAAAGATGATAAAGACAGAGCAGGACCCCATACATCACTATGAATAATGTCAAAAGGAGTCGTACTCTTATGTTCAACAGATGCTAAGGAAAGATGCAATAATTTGCCCAGACGACAAGACTGACACGGAGGCATAGTGGAGGTGCCAGGAGATATATTATTGCTATGTAAGATAGAACGAACAGTACGTAGATGGGGATGACCAAGACGTGAGTGCCAGTCAGCTAGAGAAGGCACGATAGAGGTGTAAGCAGCTTTAGGTTGAGAAGGAGATCGAAGTGGATACAGCCCATGCTCACTCGGTCCTTGAAGCAGTATTTCCTTGGTGACCTGGTCTTTGACAAGAAAATGGTTAGGCCAGAACTCAATGAAGCAGTGATTATCAGCAGTGAATTTTTTAACTGAAAGTAAAGGCTGAGAAGCAGAAGGAACAAGTAAGACATTATTGAGCTTGAAGGAATGTTGAGAGGTAGGAAGTAGGGTATTACCAGTGTGGGAGATAGGGAGGGATTGACTGCTGGCAACACTGAGTTGGTCATTACCTTTATATTCATCTAGAATGCTGAGAGAGGAAATGTCTGGAGTAATGTGATGAGTCGCACCAGAGTCAAGTTTCCATGGAGACTGATAAGCAAGTGTCGGAGGCATGCGATTGGCGGAGTAAGCCGATGGGTAGGTGGGGCGGTGCTGATGACGACGGCGGAAGGTTTTGGCCTGATGATTTCGCATACCACAGATCTGACAGGGAGATTTGGAGTGGCGATTCTGGGAGAATGATGAAGGGCGTGGCTGTGTGGGTGGTGTAGGGAGTAGCGGGGTTGATTTGTGCGCGAGATTGGCAGTGGGAGACTGAAGAGCACTCTGAAGTAAGACCTCGTGAGCCACAAGCTGTCCGCGTAATTCATGGAAACTCACAGGTTCAGCACGAAGATTAAGAGAAGTTATAACACTATGGTAATCAGCACCAATATTGCGATAAATAATAGCATTGAATTCAGCGGAGGAGAGGGAGCGACCAGCAGCTAAAAGTTCATCCGAAAGGGCCTTAGCGCGCTGCAGATATTCACTGACAGACAAATCGTTCTTCTTCAGTTCTTGAAGTTCGATGTGCAATTGGAGTTGGCAATTATGGGAGACAGCGCCAAAAGCCAAAGAGAGGGCCTTCCAAGCAGCATGAGATGTGGTGAGTCCAATAACATAAGATATGGTGTCTTCACTAAGCAACGAAATAATCCAAGAAAGGAGCATATGATCTTTAACAAACCAAGAAGAGTAGTCGGGAGAATCGGTGGATGGAGCGGGCAGGAACCATCAACAACGCCAGCAAGGTCCTGATAATTGAGAAGGGGCAGAAATTGCGTCTTCCAGGCAAGGTAATTTTTGGAGGTGAGTTTGATAGCAAAGGAGAGAGAGGGAATGGCAGGCGAAGAGGAGGAAGCGGGAACAATTGATTTGGAGGAGTCGGCCATTTGGGAGGTAAGAGGTGGAGGAGGATTCTCAATAACCTGAACAATCTGATACCATGTGAATGTGAATAGGAGAAGAGAGAGAGAGCAAGGTTTAACGTGGTTCGGCAATGAAGAAGGGCCTACTCCACAACACTGTGTATGTGTTTCCTTATATTATTCTGATGTTACAGAGATGATATATATATAGGTGCTGAAGCTATACAGATAAAGTGGAATTGAATTTCAAATATTTGGATGACCTTATCATGTTATCAAGTAGTTACACTAACAAGAATGACTGGATATTTTCCCCTTACTGTTGGTGAAACTATTAACATGGGGAATTTCGTGGAGTTCGATTCCTCCACTGGAATTATGGTGGGAAAATTCCCATAATAAAAAACAGAAGTATCTCTGAACTGTATTGGCAAGTTAGTTTTAGCTTCACTCAGACTTGCCAATAATGTTATCAAGAATAGAGTTGAGAACATCATTGCTACTTTTTTCATGTCTAAGGTTGAGAAGCACGATTTAGCTATATAGGAACACACATATATATTGTTGATGTTGGGTATAGTTGAGTCGTCCATAATGAGTTGGATGGATTTAGTTCCAAACATATATGCATTAAATATTTGAAATTATGGTGTAATTGTGTGATTTATCTAAACCATTTGCTGCCAATTCATTTCTAGAGAATGACAATTTTTTTCTACAAATAAAAAGTAAGAACTCACCTATCCAATTAGTCCTATGAAGTAGAAACACAGTAGAAGAGGTCGTGTATACTTACCTCCTCATCGACCCGGATTGTAATTAAAGATAGCTAACAATGACATTGTCATGAAAACATCTATATATTTCTGATAAGCTAATCAATTTAGTGTATTTACTTTAAACTACCATATTGTTTTTTGTTATGTATATTGCATTATATAATCCTGTTTACACCAAAATAATTTTGGCCCGTGAGCCAAATTAATTAGATAACGTCAATTATCGGTACATATTTTTGATCCATTTGGCAAGTAAGGTGAGAAAATATTACAGGAATCCAAGAACCAAAAGAGGAAAGAAATCAGATATAAGGAGATTATTTGATTTATTTTTCCAAGGCAACAAAATCAATCAAGGTAGAATATTTGAGTTGCCAAAGGAAAGATTTTCTACCAAAAGAGGAAACAAATCAAATATTTGGAGAATATTTGATTTATTATCTAAGGAAATAAAGATCAATCAAGGGAGTATAGATTTATTGCCAAGGGCAACAATGCCTATAAATACAGAGAAAAAACAAGGAGACACACACATACATCTCAGCCAAAACACAATTCTAAAAAACTATCGACAATGTAAAATTTCTGCTGCCCCTAGCTTTTCCCTTGACAGACTTCCTTTTTGCCTTCAAATAAACCATCATCGCCCTTGGCTTTTTTCCTTCTGATTCAGTTCATATTTTGCAGTCTACTTCCCCAACTTTCGATCTACATTACCAACCTACTGTACCTGAAAAAAGTCTTCTATCTAAGGCCGCGTTCTCCATCATTGGTCCCATTTTCTGCTGTCACTGACTCCGTTTCAACTTTCAGCTTGCACTTCATGATTTCAGACCTCCTTCTAAGTTTTCTACAACTCGTCCTTGGAAAAAGTCTTCTGCCCCTAGACAGAATCTCCATCTTCTTTAGTTTAGCTCTCTTTTTATTTTTCTATCATTGTTTCTATTTTCAGTCCTTTTGTTCTTACTTTTTGTCACTATTATTACAATTTCCAACAGTTTATTTCAATGTCCATGGCTATTTACTTTGTGTTTGTCAATTTTGCTATTGGCAATTTGCTTTGTCATCATTGAGTCAAGAACCTTTGGAGTGATGAAGTCGCCCTTAATTATTACACTACAATTGTTTGAATATAAAGTCATAGTTACGCGCGCAATATTTCTAACGACACCCTTTGATTTTTCTCAGTTTGGAAATACTATAATTTCCTGACACGCTCATGCAACCAACCTTTTTGAAGGGGTGTTAGGTTTTTTCCAAAAATCCAAAAAAAGATAAACAAATCCCTTTTCATTGAATTAGAGCTATATGTTGTTTTACTCCCTAAATAGGCATTCCAGTGGTTGTAAAAATTTCTTGTTGCTAATATTTTTATCTATAAATGTTCTAGTCTTTTCTATCCTAATTAGAAAAAAATATTAGAAGGCGTGATAACGTGGTATCGGCGTTCGTGGGGTATTGCAGAGAGTACATTTGTCGGTATAGTTAACGAAAATTATTGTAAGTATTTAGTTTATGAATTATCGTTTTAATATATGCTGCAAATTAATGTTTTATTATTGTAATTTTTAATTGTGTATATAATATGTTATAATTGTAATTTGTATATGTTACACAAATACCAAAATTTTAGGCAGATAAACTTTAATGATCAATTCAAATAATTAATTGCAAATTGTAGGCGTTTATAATTATAAAAATTAATTAGGTACATAAGAAAAAAAATATGTTATATATGCATGTGGATACAATAGATGAATTTTTTAAACAATGATTTTGTTGTTAGTGTTGAACAATTCATAGACTTTTGCATGTAGAGTATTACATTTTACCCAGTATATTTGTCAGTACGGTGTCCCTGAAGAAAGTGTAAAAATAGAAAATTAAATAGCCTAGATAAAGTGAAAGAACATCTCACTGTCTACAGTATTGTAAGCAGTTACTATTGATCGAATGCACTTAGGGAGATAGGAAAAAATATTTAGTGTGTTACTACATGAATCACGACAATATGAAGGCGGTAGTAGCACATTCGAAGGTGTTAACACATCTTGATTAAATGATAAGGATATGTTTGACAATATCAATAAAAAATCGATAGTTATATGTTCGACCTAATATGGACGTTGAAAAGCAGCAATATGAGGCAGCAACTCTAAATGCAGAACACTTTATTGAGCCCCAAAATTCAGAAGCTTAATGTAAGAACTATATGTTGAATGGTGCAAATAGGATATTTTGGCCTGGATGCAATGTTATCAAATTACGAGCAGCAACTAAATTACTTAGCCTGAAATTTATGGTAGGGTGAGGATATTATACTATTCTTAAATGAGGCCGACACATATCTCACCTTGAGACAACATTGCTGAAAGTTATTATTACACAAAAAAAATTGGTTGAAGGAATGAGTTTATCATAGGAAGCAATTGATTGTTGCAAAAACAATGTATGGTATTTTATGGTGCAAATGCAAATTGTGAGACGTGTAAGACATGTGAACGTACTAAATAGATGGAAGTAAGGGAAGGGGAAGTTAATCCTGTTGGAAATAAGACATACTTTCGATTATGCTTATTTTCAATCAAACATAACAGAATATAGGAAACAATACAAAAACATCATACAAAGCATTTAGAAAACAAGAATAAATCTTGGTTTAGTTGATTACCCCTTGAAGTGTGTTTTACCAAACTTTCCAAAACACCAAGAAAACTACCACCAAGGTCTTGTACTAATTAAGGAGTGTTCATGACTTCAAATTTTGAATCTAACATACATCATACCCAACACACTCTTCTTAAATCAGGAGAGATTTTATTTTGGCAATTAATAAAAACTTATTAATTCCATAATGTGGCTGTTGTTTTTCCATCTAGACTGGGCCTGGCCCATAAACAATTTTCTCTATAGTAAAGCGCCACAAATTTGCCTTTTAAACGACCAAATAATGAAAATACAAAAAATACCCTTCCAAGCCAATTTTTGTGTAGGTCAACTAGAATTTGGCATTAGAAAATAAAACTTTCTAAAGGTCATATATGTACTTTAGCAAGTCATATTGACAATAAAAATTGAATGAAAATACGATTGACATTTAGTGACCTAATGCAATCCTACATACTTCTTTAGCATTGAATATCAAAATTAATACAAGGCATGAACCCATTCATCCTTGTCTATACTAATTCTTTCATTGATATCTCAATAACATTGATATTTCAGATAGATAATAAAACTCATTATTTCAACTGGGTGTGGCCAC
>CANYCX011794077.1:0-11077 GCA_948193385.1 Breynia disticha f. nivosa | reverse complement strand
AGGCACCAAGTTAACAAAATTAATTAAAAATTTAATTTTAATTAATTTATAAAAAAAACTTTTAAACTGCTAGATTTGCATGAAATGACATAGGTGAGAGACAATAGCATATAATATAACACGGGGACTTTTACTATGAGGGGGCTTAATGAGGTATCGGATTTCGATCGTTGAATACAGTAAAAATAAATCTGAGTCATTGATTTATTCAGTAAAAACAGTTTTCATTTTACATAAACTGTACAGTTTCAATAAAATGAAGAATAATCTCATCTTCATTGATCTCATATTAAAATTTACTTATATAACACAGGATGATAAAATATTATATTGTTAAGTTGTTTTATTAAATAAATTAAAGAAAAGAAAAAAGAGTAGTTGTATTTAAAATTGTCAAGTAGACAAGACATGAGCTGTGTGGAATGGATGAGTGTTTCAAACGGTAAATTTTAATACGAGGCTATTAAAGGAGAGGACTTAATGAGTCTTTCTTTTATTTTATTAAACTGTATAAATTATATAAAATTAAAATTATTTTTTACTAAATAAATAAAAGACTCAAATTTATTTTCATTAAATCTAATAATTAAAAATTATTATCTTATTGAGTCCATTTAGTTAAAGTCCTCACCATAAAACTCCCCCAAGTTTAAGCTCTTGGCTGCTGAATTGAGTAAAAAATTTCACAATATTACATTCATCCAAATGAAAGTCCATCACAATATATTATCGTTATTATGCCAACTCAAAGTACTAGTACTTTTCACACCAAGATCCATGTATACTATCAATTTTTGAGATGCATATATAAATACATTAAATATAAAATTCTAAAGAGCGAAATAATACAGGAGGCGCAGATTTTCTTAAAAGCAATAGAATAATATACAAAACAGGAAAGAATGTTACGCTACACAAAAATATCACGACCAGAAGTTAAAAAAGAAGTGAATGGTGGGTGCCGTCCCCCCTCTAGTTTTCCTTCATTTCTGCTATTATATTTAGTAGCCAAGCCAAGCCAAGCCAAGCCAACCCAAGTATATGGTATCATTTCTCCTCAAACTCAACATCAATGATTTTAGGATCCGACTTGGAGGCACCATTTCCTCCTCTCCCATCTCTTGTAAACAAGTCCCCTTCAGGCTTCCACACGGTGTTGCCACACCCTGAACACCTTATTATTTGATTTTTGTAACCTATAAACTGCCTCTTGCAAGCAGGACATGCCCCCTGTTTTAAACATTTCATTCTTAAAAGTACAATTGATTGTTTGGTTACATGTCAAAGCATCTATATTTAGATACCCAAAACCGCTATATTTACAATCGTTCAAGAGTTGATAGCCAAAACCACTCACCACTTTATGAAGACAGCATCATGTTTGGTATTTATAAGAGATTATGAAGCTATGTAAACACCGATGATAAAAAAAAATTGAAGCAGTAAAACTTGAAATGCTACTAGGAAAATAGTTAAAGATATGCAAAAGAATAATTGGATTTATACCTTTATAACAAGATTATTCGCCAAAGTTCCAATGAGAAGAGGTCCAGCAAGTGGTAAAACCCATGTCGCAAATATCAAGATGCGAAACAACCATCCAGATAGCGCAAACCAAAGGAAGAAAAGAGTCTTCAACAAAAAACACAAAATAGCAAATTAAGGAAATCTGAGGAAGCATGAGAAACTAGATCCCACAAAAACACAAAAACTAGAATCCTATGTGCTTATACATGGAAGGAACTACTAAGTTCAACATGTAGGTTCACATAGAAAATTATTAGTAACATTTTTCCAGTTAAAAGAACCTAGATTCCATAAAGGTGTAGTCAGTGACTTTAAAGACCAAAATTCATGAACAAGCAAGTAAACCCTGACTTGTGACAATATTACAACATAGCTATTGCACGTGAAATGCCGACATACATCTTTTTTTGGCTCCATAAAACATTTGTTTTTGTTTTTCCATTTTAACATTTAATCACACGGAAATGTGACATTTGAAGAAAAAAAACTTAAGAACAATACCCAAACCTCAATTTTTCTCTCAATATTTTCCATTTCTTTCCTCAAAATAATTTTCTTATTTACTCCACAGTTGCATAAGCATTGTACAAAAAATGCAGATAGTTTGTCATTAAGAAACAAGATAACAAGTCTAGGTTACATGTTTTGCAGATGTACATGTCGCTACGTGTTAAAGCTAGATAAACACTATTTTTAGATGCTTAAGAAATTGCCACATATCAGTTATGCTCCCATGAGAGGATATCTGCATTCCCAAATCTAACTCAAACATAAGCCTTTTTTCTGGTAGTCAACAAAAATTTCAGCTCTTAAAAGAGAACTTAAAAGAAATTCTATGTTTAATTCTCATTATTCCACGAAAAAAACAGGAAATGGGGTTCTTAGATTTCCTCAAGTACCAAAATGCTATGCAAACTATCCATGCCAGACTGCTAGACCGCAATTCATATCATTCACATGATAAATATTTAAAGAAATATCTTGGAAGTTTACTAGAGATAGAGAAAATGTCTTAGTCAATGGCTATCCTCTGGATTAAAAATCAAGAATTAAAAATGCACACAAACCGAAAGATATCCATTACAAGGCATTTGCAATTGAGATGATTATGTCACATAGCTAACTACAGAAAAAATATATTACTTACTGCAAAACTCCTTCCTAATGGCGTATCCAGAAAATCACTTATCTGCTTTCTGTACTGCAAGAAAAGCACAAGAGTAAAATCAACGTTTCGAAAGAGGAGTGCACAAACAAAAAAGCCAGGCATACCAGAGAAATTTTTATCTGATTGATTTTTAAACATAATTGCACAACAAACAAAAAATCAATAGTTAAAGAGCCAACTCAAAACCTCACAGAAGAAATTGAAAATTGATAATAGTAAGTAATGAAATTGCTCAGACATCAATGCACTTTCAAGTAAACCCGTTCGAACTGTAAGCACAAATAACAAATAGAACAAACCCTGGGCCAATTTCTTGAAAAATCCATAGAAAAAGAGCGCCAGCGAATGCCAAGCTCTAACTCCCTATCAATCTCGCGGTAACGGTCAGCTGCGGATCGAGCCACAGCGTTGAGTCTTGGAGTGAGGGAATATCTGCGGTCTATGCGTTCAGCAGTCTTCTTGGCCTCGAATATGAAGAGCTCGAAGGTATCGTTGGCACGCCGCCATGCGTCTCTGGCGAACCTGTCGATGTCACCGCGCTGGAAGGCGCGTACTGAAACTCTATGCTGGTGGAAGGAAATTGACGGTCTCTTACTGGATGGGGTTAGGGGAGGTCGCCATGAGAGTGCTCTAGATATTACCATGGGCATCCTGTAACGATTTTGTGGGAAAGGGGGTGGAGGTGAAGATCCTTAATTGAAACCGGGTTTCATTTTTTTCTTTTATAATTTTATAAATATTATACGTATTATAACACTATTTTGTATATGACTTTTTATGTGACGCTCTAATTAACTTATTTATATTTTATATTATTTTTGTTATAATTTTTTATTTTAATGTGTACTTTCATCATAAAATATTTAAAAATAAGAATAGTAAAACTTCTTTCATTTATATTATATAAATGTAATATATTTTTATACAAAGTTTTATAATTTTCATTGTATACAACTTTCAACTTTTTTTTTCTATAAAATTTAAGGTGAAGGGATGGTGATCCAGCCCACGGTTACGGAAAGCCACCAAACTCAGAGAGCGCTTACAATGGTACTTACATATGCCTCACCCCAAGGAGACCAGAGAGGATTCGAATCTGCAATTGTTAGGATACAAAGTCTTGTCATTATCACTAGACCAATCTCTTGGGTTTATATACAACTTTCAACTATGTACCCATTAGGGCTGCCAATTTGGGAGAAAAATGTATTCTCTTATGAGGAATACATCTAGGAAGAATTGCGTTTGAGGAGAGATAAATGACTTAGTTTTGTTCTCTTCAAGTGTGTGTTGATTTTTCAATGTATTTGAATTTCAAATTGTAAATTTTGTCACATTAGAATCGGCCCTCACACTTTAGAATTTGATGCATGATAAACGCTCTCGTGTATTTATTTTAAGATATAAATATTCTAAGTTTGGTGTACATTTCGAGTGTTTATCATTGAAAATAGTTTATTTATCTCTCGTTTTATTATTTGCAGGTTAGGTAATGATTTCAGGTGACTTATAGACGAAATTACGACGAAACAGCGTCAAAACAAGACAAATTCGAACGACCAGATGAAGTACACAGACAAACTTATTATTACACGGACAAAGTGAAAAAAGGAATTTTTTTATTCCTTTTCTTGGTCATGTGAAAAGAAAAATGAGGGTTTTAAGAGATTTATTGAAAGACCATCATTACATCCATCTAAGCCACCAATTTTAACTCCATCTCCATTGTGAGACCCAAAACACGAATACCTTTTTCGAATAAAATATAGAAATTTGGCAACTATTTTTAAAAAAAATAAGTAAGCAAGGGAGGGAAGAGAAAGATTAATATACTTCTTTTAAAAGCTATGAACCGTTGTTCGTTCGTATAAAAAATATGCTATGAAAGCAATGCAAAAGCAATGCAGAAGCAATGGAAAATCATTTACAGTTAAGAGTATGTAAATCTTCTATCTATACTAAAGTTCATATAGATTTACAAAACATGTATGAAAATCCAAAAGAAGCTAGGAGCCACAAACTTGCCAGGAGTATCGCACTGCTAGCACCACCAAAAAGTAGTCCCACTGCACGCTACTACCGCTCTGCACATTCATCACAAACATACACGCATCGTGAGTAACTAATACCAGTAAGTACATCTACAACACTTACCAAGGTAGTTAATGTATAAGTACTCGTTACTTAAATGTTTTAGGTACATTAGTCAGGTGTGAGTTTCTTTCTTACATTTCCTACTTTCCCAATTTCATATATCATTTATCCGTTACGTTCTCTTTTCACAATCCTAAATTCTCAGCTTTCATTGTACAAGAACGGTCTAGAAAAAGGTTTGAGCAACCCGGTTTGCTCTTTTGACTCACTCGGGGAGAGTGAAACGGTGTGGGAAACAGTTTAGCTAAAGCGTTTGCCAGCCCGTTTCATTCTTCTGTTTTCCCCTAGAAGTGAAATGGCTTGAGAAACTGTTTTGGCTAAACCATTTTCCATCCCATTTCATTCTTTTGTTTCTCCTTTGAAGATGAAACGGCTTGGGAAATGGTTTGCCTAGCCCGTTTCCCAGCCCGTTTCCACCTCCTAATTCAGCAATGCACAACATACTGAGTACATTTCCACACTGAACACAAACATCAAACACATTTCACATTAACTAAACATACAACCTAATAGCTTCACAAACCATCAACATGTAGCATATTTACCATTCATTCCTTAACAATTATTTCATTTTCACAACATCAAGTCGGACAACGAATCATTAATCCCATCAAACATACTTATTCATTCTTCATTTAATCTTTTCCATTAGAGTCCATTAATTCACATGGCATACGTTAATTCTAGGGCTGATCGTGGATAGGTTTGGTCGGTTATCTGTCTAAACCACCTAACCTATCCACCTTCGGTAGTTGGGTAAATAATCAACCACTAACCTATCCGCTTTATTAGTCTATCCACACAAACTTAACCACTAAATGGTGGTTCAGTTTGGTCGGTTTGAGTGGTTAACCAAAAAAAATATTAAAAATTTTAAAATAATTAATTAAAAATATTAAGTTAAAAATTACAATTTTAAAAAAAGTATCTTCAATTTAAATAATAACAAATTGACATTTACTTTAAATTAACATAACAACATACTAAAAACAACGTTTCACTTCTAATTCAACTCTAATAAAATCTTAAAACAAAATCACATTCATTAATCTTTATTTTTATTCGCTACTTTTATTTAGGATCTAAAAAATTATATAGTATGGTTTATTAATTAGAACATGAAGAATAAAAAAGGTTTAGGAAAATTTTATTTAACGATATATACTTAACTTTTTTTAAGATATGTGGATGGTGGATCGGTTCGGTTAGGAGTGGATTTTAGAAAGTCAAAACCACCAACCAAACCACTCTTGGTGGTTTGCTCTAAATCTAACCACCAACCTATCCACTTATAGTGGTTACCCTAAATTTTGGTTCAATTTGGTCGGTTGGTGGTCGATTTGGGTGGTTTGGTGGATTTTTTATCAGCCCTAGTTAATTCTCATAATTCAAGCATGCAACTTTCACATAATTACAAATGAATGCTCAATGCAAATGCTAATGCATTCCACCTACAATATGCCCCGGGGTTCACTCATCTTTTCTTTTCTTATGAGATCTCTCCCTCGTGAGCACACGCTCTCATTAATACCGATAGTGAGCACACGCTCCTTATTTTTGTCGGATTTCTTAAAGGTCTCCCTCTATTGAGCACACACTCCTTATTCTTTTTCTTAAGGGAACTCTTCCTCGTGAGCACACGCTCCTTTATTTACCGACAGTGAGCACACTCTCCTTGTTTTTGTCAGTTTTCTCTCTTGAGCACACTCTTTCTTTTCCTCACCACAATCATGTCACATCATGCTCACGCAGTGCCATAATATCATGAATGCAATTATAACCACATTCACACAATACATGCCACATGCATTATTCTGCAATGATAACACATTACTCAATCACGATCAATCGTCATTTCATTCATAATTCACCATGACAATCATTGTCATCAAATCATTCACTGAATCAAGTTCATCATCAATGTGACATCCTGGAATTTATATTATGGAAATAATGATTGAAAATAAGATTTTTCATATTGAAATGATGAAAAATAAATGATTAAACTTAGGTATATGAAGGTTGATTGAAGGTTAATATAAAGGGTATGCGAAATAACCAAGGAAAAAGGAGAAATGTTACAAATCAGAGAAGTACACGTGGTGGCAGCCAAGTGCGCGCAGTGGCCACGACCACGGGTACTTTGCTGTCCACCACACGTTCTTCACGGTTTTTTGGAAAAAAAATATATAAGTGGCTCGATTCAACCGACATTCAAGAACCCTCATATGATCTGCAGAAAAATACATTAGGGGAGAGCTAAAAAATGTGCAAAGACATTATTCTTGTGTGAAGGAATTGATTTAACAAGAGGAAACTTTAATTCTTGCAAGGTTTAAGCTTTGATTTTGATGGATTGAATGCGTTTGAAATGAATTAATGCTGAAAACATATGTATATAAGTGTTCGGAAGTTGAATAACTTCTTACATATGGTTGAGAAGATGAAAATCATTGTATGAATGGATTTTAGGAAGATTAGTTCATGAAGGAAGTTGTTGGAAATGGATGAATTAAGCTTTTAAATGATGTTTTGATGATTCTAAGTAAAGAATCAATGTGAATACAGCTAGTTAATGAAATGTATGTGATTAATTTTGTATAGGAGGATCCGTATGACGGTTGAGCGGGGATTGATTTAGTGTCGATATTTCCATTTTGCTCGTATTCAGAGGTAAGTGTTCTTACGCTTACTGAATTCATTCATAAGACTATATCTTATAAGTAAGAATGTAGATTTTCTAGGCTTATATATATGTCAATATATTTGGCCTATAATGTTGTGAATTGAGGATTGCTAGATTTGGATGAATCAAGTTAAAAATGAGATGAATTGGTTGATTTAGAGTTGATTTCATTTATTCTAGTAAGTTGCACATGATTTTATGATTTTAATTCAAAGTGAAAGAATGATATAAACCTTGAATTGAATTCTTGTCTTATGGATTCATTGATATGAATGAATGATGTTATGTTTTTGACTATATGTCTGGTTGACATATGATCGACATACATATGTCTTGGTTGTCATATAGTTGATTTTAAATTGATTATTGGTAAGCTTGTATTGCTTACATTAATAAATGTTAACATGAAGTTGATATTGACACATGGATGATAGTTATACTTGTGTGGTATATTTTTATGATAAATGTGAACATGTGTGGTATATTATATACTCTATGTGAGCTATGCCTTGTACTTTGCGATATGTACTGATACAAATGTCATTCATACATTCATGTATTGCATAAGCATCTGTGTGACACGATGCCTGTGTGGCTATGATATCCTGTATGGATTATCCTGTGTGGATAAGGACTTACTGTGTGCTGTTCAGGACGTGTTGTATGTTGTCCGTATTTACAGGCTGTGTGCCTAACCTCTCCTGTGTGGTATAGAGGCATCCACTTTTGTGTGGAAAAGAGGACAAAAACTCGGGATCATCCTGTGTGGATTTGCATTAGCATTTTCATATCATACATTACATTTGTATATTTACTTGTTATGATTTGGATTCTGTGTGAATATGATCTGTATGATTATGGTCGATATGATTAATCCTATGTGGATGATTGTTTCATGCAAATATGATCTATGTGATCAATCCTGTGTGGATAATTAAGCCGTGTGATATCCTGTGTGGATGCTAATTGATCTGTGTGATCCAAATGTTGCTGTGTGCTAAGTGAAATATCTATAACCTATATGGTTAGATATTCTGTGTGAATTAAATGAATATGTTTTTACTGGCATAGTCTGATTCCATAAGGAGAAAGAAGATAAGCACGTCCTCTTGCTGACTTGTATTTTTCCCCTACACATCATTTTATTTAAATGAAGCAAAGATTACTTACTAAGTATGTTAAATACTCACCCTTGTGTGTTTGTTTAAATGATGTGCAGATCGTAGGTAGCTGCTTTTGGACAGAGACAATGGTGATTAGAGTTTTTCTTGTGACATACGTCTGAGGTCTAGCTCCAGAGATGATTTTCATATTTTGTACTTTGTAAATTTGTATATACACACAGATTTGAGTTTGAATGTTTTTCAAACTATTTAGCTTCCGCTTGTGTTTTGATTTTGAAAATAAACAGGTTGGGCTGAGGTTTTATATAAATAACGTGTATATATTTTCTCTCTCCTCGTTTTGAAGATTTGATTTCAATATCATTTTTTCTATTATATTGTTTATCAAGGAAAAAAGATTTTAAATTTAAGTTCCACAATCAATCATTTCCAAGCATATCAATTACATTGCACGTTGTTCATTCCATCCAAAACCAATAACACACTAGTATAAGTGCAACCTCAAGTAGTACATAATCCATTAAGCTTAGTTCATGCATGCACAACCAATTTCAATCAATACGTCACACATAACACAATTTCTAGCATACACAATAATGAACATTTAATCCAATCATACTTAACCATATAGATGCAAGACATACCAAGGTAAGTGTGTTTTGATGCACTTACCTCAAATCTCGCGAAGTAGGCTCACGACTCAACTCTGATTCAGACCTTGAACATCGTTTCCTACATTATTTATACCACATTTCCCATATTAATCACAATTTCACTTTAAATTTCATATTTCCACTCTTATTTAACCAAACCCTCATTTTTACCAAAACCCTAACATCGCAATCTCTTCCTAAATCTTGGTATTTAGCTCATAATCCACTCACATTACTTCCATTAACCATAACTTACCCAAAACACCTCTTTTCCCAACCCTAGACTCAAAACCCCACAAGAATTAAGTATAAAGTTAGAGCTTACCTTGCTCTTTGGAAGAAAATCATCGGTACTCTCTTCTTTAGGCCAAGATCCACTGGATCTAGGGTTTTTAGGGTTAGTTTTGGTGGTTTTAAGCCTTAGATTGAAAGGTTTTTAAGGTAGAATGGAGAGAGAAGTCGGGTGGCTCTATTAGGATTTTTGGTTCTTTTTTTCAAAAGTTCACGCATTTTCTATTTTTAAAACCCGACAGGTGGAAACAGTTTGCCAAATTGTTTGCACAAACCGTTTGCCTACCCGTTTTACTTTTCTGTCGAGGTGACATTAATTTCTTGTCTATATCAAAAATAATTTGGGAATAGTTTTGGTAAGCCGTTTCCCATGTCATTTGACACTGTCTGGATGACATGTTTTTGAATATCTTAGTTACAATTTTTGGGGTGTTACAACTCTCCCCTTAAAAAATTTTGTCCCTAAAATTTTACAGCCTAAGTTCTTTAACATTCATAGTTCACAATTGGAAAATTTGAATACATACCTCAATTCTTATCAATTCTCCAGAAAGAGCTACAGATAATGCTCCCACATATCGCATTCCACTTCCCACGTAAGCTCTCTAGGTGAATGGAAACTCCACTTCACCTTAACCATCAGAATGTCTCGATTCCAATGCTTATGAACCTGTCGGCGTAGAATCTCCACTGACTCCTCCTCATAAGTAAGATCCTCTGCAATCTTTAACTCTGGCTCTCTAAGTACGTGACACGGGTCGGATCGATTCCTCCTTAACATCAACACGTGGAACACATTATAGAGTCAAGACAGCTCCTCTAGTAATTAAAGCTGGTAAGCAAGTGGTCCTACTTTCTCAATGATCTCGTATGGCCCCATATATCTTGGACTCAACTTTCCTTTCTTCTTGGATCGAATTACGCCTCTCCACGGCGAAACTCGGAGAAATGCCTTATGTCCTACCTAATATTCTACTTCCCGATGGTGTCGGTCGAAAGAGCTCTTTTGTCGATCTTGCGCGGCTTGCATACATCTCTTACTGCTCAATCTTTGGACCCTCAATCTGTCGCAAACCCTTTACATCCCAATAAATTGGACTCTAACACTGCCTTCTGTACAAGGCCTCATATGGCGCCATCTCAATACTCGAGCAAAAGATGTTATTGTAGACAAACTCTATCAACAGAAAATGCTCATCCTAGTTACCTCCAAACTCAAGTACATATTCGCTCATCATATTCTCAATCTTCTGGATAGTCCTCTTGGATTGCCCATCGGTCTGAGGGTGGAATTCAGTACTGAAATGCAGTCTAGTGCCCATGTCATCCTATAGGTGTTAGTGTAAGCCCTAGCCCAATCCATTGTCTGTAACTTTTATTATTGAGTAATAAAATTATGAGGCATTATTTTATCATATCATGTATTGACCTGTGGTATGTGTTTGATAAAATATCCAAGAATGTTAATTAAGCA
>CANYCX011794060.1:0-23820 GCA_948193385.1 Breynia disticha f. nivosa | reverse complement strand
ACACACATATATGGTGAACTTCAAGTAATAAGCAATAAACCTATTCAAAATTAAAAGAATTAACCCCACAAACAATGTTTCAATACATGGTTAATAAAATGTAGCCCCACCTCGCACTTAAATTGTGCATTGTCCTTATTGCATAAAGATTGAATAAAACAATATTATACAAATAAGTAAAATGTGGGTAAAAGAAAAACAAGAAATGAGCTTCCCTAAAATTGTTTCATTTGTAAAAATAAGGTTCAACCATGCAGTATAAGTGTTACGTAGGTCTAAGGTGAAGGTTCGTTGCTGTAACATGGAAGAAAAGAAGAAGACAAAAAGAAACAAAGGAAAATAAAATAAATAAATAATAAGATAAAAGAAAACATAAGTGCTCATGTATTGATGCTGGATTGGTCAATATCATTTCAGTACATGTCAACTAAATAAGAAGGAGAAAGAATATAGAGTGTGGCCATCTTAAAAATCATTTCGGCCCTCGGAGTCATCAACTTGTGTCGGCATGGACGGTGAGCCATTGTATCCAGACAATCGTATATAGTGGTCCAGATACCCAACTCGGGTCACCAGAGGCTCAAAGCTCGCCTCCACATCAATTTGGCGGGCCTCCATAGCCGTCTGGCATTGTAAGGACTCAGCTTGCATGGCCATGTTCGAGCTGGTGTCCTAGCATCATCTACTGGAAGTACTCTTCCATCTATCTGTTCCATTTGTTGTAGATCATATTAATATTGTGGAGGAGTTAGAACCTCAGGGGTAGGCAGTGGTGGTACAACGTGCTTGTCGTAATTTGGTGAACTGTAATATTGCAACATCATATGTTCGTGCTATCCAACAATTAGCAGGCATTTTCACCAAAGCATTGGGCAAACAACAGCTCGAAATTCTAGTTCACATGTTGTATTCTTTCTTTATATGCTCCAATTTGAAGGGGGTTTAGCAATAGACTTGGACACAGTTAATACTTGCCAATTATTAATGATATTACCAAGTATTAACAATATCAGGGTCATCTTGACCTTATTTGAGGCCTTAGGAAGAATAAATTATGTGACTTTTTTACTTTAATAAAAATTATAATTTTAATTTTTTATACTATCTTTAATTCGAGCTTGGAATTGAATATGATCATATATCGAGGTTAATTTTTTTATAAAAATATTTTTGAATTTTTTTATATTTTTAATTTTATATTTGACATTTTTTATTCTTTTTTTTATTAGCAAAATCAATAATTATATCCTTATTTTTAATTTAAAAAATAAATCCTTTTCAATTGATAAAAGACTCAAATAAATTAGTCTTTTTTGAAACACTATTGAATATAAATAAAATGTAATTAATTTTAACTTCGAAAAAACTTCTTTCAATATGAACTATAGTTACAGCCTTATAAGAATAGTAATAATATTCAATATATTATTCATGTATTTTAAAAAAGAAATTGCTAAAAATTACTAAAAATTATTAAAATAATTATCACTTTTTATAGAAATATAGAAAAACTATATACAAAAAATGTAATTACATAGGTAAAATATTGAAAATAACTTCATCACAACAGCAAAAAAAAGTTTATACAGAGTTTACATTAATATAATAAAAATATTTTACACATAAAAAGTATTCATAAACTTATAATACAAAAATATAAAAAATTCCTTAAAAAACTTAAGTGTATTGAAGAAGAAAATGGAAAACAGAAAATAAAACATGATATATACATTATATATAGACCGAAATGAAAAATAATTTATATTATATATGTAAATGATAAAAACCGAATGAAAAGTATAATTAAACAAAAAAATCATTAAAGAAATAACTAAAATGAGCAGAAAATAGAAAATTAAAACGACAAAGTAATGTAAAAAGAAAAAATTATTGAAAACGAAAAAATGTAGAAAAATTTGTTTGAAAATATAAACCTTCACATGCTAGAAGAGATCTACGTGAAAAAAGGTTAAAAAAAAGAAGTTAAATAAAAATTTAAATAAAAAATATGATAAAACATGAGTTAACTTACCTCCACTTCAGAAGAAACAGATTTAAGTTTCTTCACAATAAGAACCTAAATATTAAAAAAAACATTTTAAAATGAACAAAAGTATTCAAAATAAATCAAATAATGAAAATAAATAATAGGATAGTTGAAGAAAGTTGAACAAAAGAACTAAAGAAGAAAGAAAATAAGAGAGAGTTAAACTAATGAAAGAGAAAGTGAAAATAGAAATAAAAAATTACAATGGAAAAAAAAGAAAAGATGATAAAAGAGAAAGTGAGAATACGAATGAAAAATTACAAAGGAAGAAAAGAAAAGATGCAATATTTGGTTGTACAGGACACGAAAATGTGGTGTGTGTAAGTGGGAATACAGTTGTAATTAATGAGCGTGATAAATAAAGCGGGAAGATTTTGAAAATTAAAAAAATACAAAATAATGTCGTCTAAAAAAAGAAAAAGGGCTCAGAAAAAGAGCTTAATAAGGAAGCTGAAAAGAACGTAAAATGAACAAATAAAAAAGGAAAAATTTAAGAAACCTTACACTTAAGGTTCACGTATTGAGGAAATAGCCACTAATTTTGTAAATTGTAAAAATGACATCCCAAACATACTATATTTAAAATATAATCATCTCATAACTAACTGCCAAAAATGTGGATCATGGGTGATCTCATTTCTAAAATCTCTCAATTCAAATATTCTCAATTCTTAAAAAAAGCTATCCTTCCAAAACAGATTCATCAAAAACGAAAACACCCATCGAACATCATTATCAATTGAGAGAAAAAAACAAAACTCACAATCAAAATGAAAACCAATCAACACAATTATCAATTGCAGAAATCAAAAAGCAATTTGCAGTTTTTTTTTCAAAAATCAAAGAAAATCGATGATTTCATTATGTTTGAAGAAATCAACTAGTGTGCTTCAACCCAGGTGTGAAATCAAGTAAAATCATTCTTATTGATTGCAGTTTCAAGTCAATTTTTTATCAAAATTCCATAATCTCACAATTTTCTGAAATTTCACGACAGAGATGAAATCTTAAAGTTTTTATTCTCCGAAGTTCACAAAGGTTCACATTAGCAAGTTCACATAAACATATACATGTATTTGATCACACGTTCTAAGGTTCACATGCACAAGTTCACATAACATATAATTAACTTAAACACATGTTTTAAAGTTCACAGAAGTTCACATGCACAAGTTCATAAAAAAAACTCAATTACTTCACATTCGTTCTAAGGTTCACAAATGTTCACATGATCACGTTAAAAAAACTCCATTTAAAACACTTGTTCTAAGGTTCACAAGCTCAAGTTCACAAAACATACAATCCACTTAACACATGTTTTAAGGTTCACAGAGGTTCACATGATTAAGTTCAAAAAGATAAAATTTCACATATGATTAAAACAAAAGTTCACATATGATTGAAAAATGATACTTCAGAACAAGTATAGGATGTTCACATAGGTTCACATGCACGGAGTTCACATATATATCCACGAACAGTTAATCACAAACCACTGTAGTTTAGATAATTTCACATGCACAGGCTGACATATGTGTTTACAGACACTTCATCACAAGAATCGAAAATTCACAAACGTTCACATGCATAATATAACATGAAAGGGCGCGCATTTAATGCAGCAGTATCTTTTAATTTCAAATTTCAGCGTGTGAGATATGGTTTGGCTAAAAGTGTAATATATAAACAGTAAAATAACATAATAATAAAATCAATTTAAATTATATTTATAACCTCAATAACCAAACGTCTAGTATCAAAACTCAAAAAGCAAACTTAAAAAGTTACACTGGGTAATTACCTCTATTTTTAATAACAAACCTCTGTAACCTTCAAGTCAAATTTAATATCAATTTCTACATATGTGGCATTTTAGTTTTTGGTTAATGTAGAATAATTTAATTTTAAAAGAATGAAATGAATTATTTGTAGTGTCATATGATAAAAAATTATTTTTATAATTATTAATTTATTAACTGAATAGTTATAAATGTTAAAATTATTATTAATGTCATATTAATTTCTATGAAAGATTTTTTTTTAAAGGAATTAACTGAAGGATCCAAAATGACATCATTTGATTCTTTTTGTCGTTAAAAAAAATTAAAAAAACACATAACGCAGCTTAAGATCTTCTTCCTACTTTTTTTTACCATCAACATGATTACTACCATACAATTATTATCGAGCTAGCCACTATCGTACAGCGTTGCATTGTTGCCTATCTATTGGACTTAGTGCCTCCACTAACGAAAATTCCTGGATCCGTCCCTAATTCGGAGCAGTAAATTCCACATAATTAGGATTGCAACGAGTCGAGCTGAATTTTAGAATATTTAAGCTCGTCTTGTAAATGAGTTGGAGCTCGAGCCGATCTTTTTATTGAGCTCAAATTCTTGTTTAATCCTGACTTAATGAAAGCTTGCGAGCTAACGAGTCTGTTTACAAGTCTAGAAGGTGACTCTTAAACAAATATGTTCGCAATGTTAGGACATAAATCTGACAAGAATACTTACAGTAATAATAATAAAGAAAAAAACAAAGAACATACAAATTTTTAACGTGGTTCGGAAGCCAACTCATAGAGCTATGAACAATTATTTATGAAGTTACGTGCATTCTAACATACAGTTTTGTAGACTGGACATGTCATTACTTAAGAATGAAGATCAGTTGAATATACTGAGGGACTTGTTTGATAAAATTAAAAATTATGTATTGAAAAAATAAATACTGAAAATTAAAAATATTAAATCTATTTGTAAAAATTGTTTGATAATATTTAGAAAATAACTAATAAATAATTTAAATTTTTAATAAAAATAATTAATAAAAGTAAAAATATAAAGATAAAAATAAAAAAAAATTATTATATATGAGATAATCTTTCAATTTAAGTTAAAAAATATGACACACAATAATATAATCAGTTAATAAAAATTTTAAGTAAAAATTTTTAACTTAAAAAAAAAGTGGTTTTAAATGTTAAATTAAATAGTTATCTTTTATTTGTTATCAAACGCCTTAAAATCATTAAGCACTTATTATTATAAATTAAGTGTTGAATTATAGTTATGAAGCATCTCCTCACTCACAAGAATGCCAGTTTGATAGTAAGTCCTTCACAGTATGAAGTTTGTTTCATATCAACTCCTGAAAATAAGTACTCCCGAATGGATGGGTTGTGATAGGATTCGTGGAGGATTTACTTGTTTTCAAATTTCAATTCTACAACTCTCCTCATATCCTTTTTCCTGATGCTTCCAATACAAACGTCAGGTTGAAAAAAGTTTCAAATTCTCATCCTCCTGAAAGACAGCATTCCATAAAGAAATCACGGAGAAGTGGTTTCACAAGAAATCTCACGAAAACAAACCATCCAATTCTGTTTCAGTCAAGGATTCTGACGAACGAGAAAGATGTTTCTTTGGTCCAAGTTTTTTAGTCGTTCAAGAGGAAAGGTCAGTCCTGTTGGTGCTGTTAAGGAACAGAATGTTGCTGCTGATATGTCAAAGTTGCTTCTCGGCAGAAGATTTTCTCACGGCGCCAGTAGTAAGCTTTATCATGGTCTGTATAAGGATGAGCTTGTTGCTGTTAAAATTCTCCAAGAACCTGACGATGACACATCTCAAACAGTCAACTCACGATTAGCAAATCAATTCGAAAGGGAAGTCGCTCATTTATCTAAACTCCACCATCCTAATGTCTTGAAGTTCATAGCAGCAAGCAAGAAACCATCCGTTTACTGTATCATAACGGAATATTTATCGGCGGGTTCGTTGGGTTCATATTTGCTGAAGCTTGAGTCTAAGTCTTTAGCTTTGGAGAAACGGATTACAATGGCATTAGATATTGCCCGTGGAATGGAATACATTCATTCTCAGGGTGTGATTCACCGTGATCTTAAACTTGACAATATACTTATCGACGACGAGTTCCATCTAAAGATTGCCGACTTTGGTACATCATGTGAGGAGGTGTTCTGCGATTCATTACTGAATGAGGCTGCGGGAACATATAGATGGATGGCACCAGAAATGATCAGAAAGAAGAAATCTTATGGCCGAAAGGTTGATGTTTATAGTTTTGGACTTGTGTTGTGGGCAATAATGGCTGGAAAAATTCCTTATGAAAGGATGCATCCTGCCCAAGTTGGTTTTGCTGTTGTGAATAAGAATCTGAGACCTGCCATCCCTGCAGATTGTCCTGTTCCCTTGAGAGTTCTGATGGAGCAATGTTGGTCCCTGAAGCCAGAGAAAAGGCCTGAGTTTGCCTACATTGTCAAGGTATTGGAGCAGTTTCAGTCCAATTATAATTGAAAATGTTCAATGTTGAGTCTTTTTATTCTGTTATTGTTTGCTCCTCTCCCGACTCCACTGATCTCTCAGTCCAGATTTGAGTCTGAGCTTGGTTAGTGAGGAAGGGAAGTTGAGTACGATTCTTTGGTTGTATACTTTTCATGATTAACTTTGTGACAAAAAATAGTTCATTTCATTTAAAAAAATAATCACGATTACAACTGAAACAAAGTCTGGTACAATTGAAGCTCTGCAATAAGTCTGCATTCAGCACATTAATTGAACCCCTCAACCATAATAGTTCAAAATCACCAGAAACTCTTATATATCTATGTAAATCCAATTTCTGTCAACAAACTGCAAGAATTGTGACATTAAGACAGCTTCACTGATAGAATAATTGTTTGCAGAAAAATGCTGGTCGACCAAGTTTGTGATGGTTGGATCCTTTCTTCGGTTTGCTCTCAACTGATGTAATCATAATTAACCCCAATCACACTTGCTAAGTCGTAGTTCGTGAATTAGTAAAATCTGCGATCTTGCTCGTCCTGAAGTTCACCTAGAACAATTGCAATTGAAAAGTTAATTATTTGATCAATGGAATAGACTTACAGAATTGAATATGAAATCCTAATTCCTAGCAAACTGAGTCCTTGTTTCTTTGTTAACATCAACTCTAGTAAACAAATAATTGTTAAAACCTGCACATAAGACTACCCTTTGAAGATGTGTTTAAGCTGAAATTTTTAAAAGCTAATTTTTGAACTAAAGAAACAATGAGAAAAATATGAATGAACAAACACGAAGACAGACACAACAAAAACAAAGGCTCAGTCACAATCTATGAAAGAAAATAAGTTTACATACAGATCAATGGCATGTTGATTTACGCAGAATCTACATGAAAGCAATCCACAAGCAAAAATATTACCTTACAACAGCTCGAACCCTTATCACCACATTTGAAGAACAGAGTCCATTCCATTTGAAATTTCTAGCTTTCCATTGCTCAACTCGACAACGAGGAAGTTGAAGATTCAAACATCAAACCACACTTTTCTACCTCCAAAACAATTTGAAGCAAATCCAATGCTATGTAACTATTCTAGCAAAGCCCTTTGACAAAATCATCAAAACTCTTTGAATTGGAATATAATGTAATGTCATGAAATTGCACAAAGAAATTTCCTTGCATCCATAATCTTACCCTCCTTCAAAATTACCGAACAATTAATTCTCAAATTTGGCCTCCACAGAAATTTTATTAACTGCCACATGCACTCATATTTGAGGGCAAACCCAACTCTCATATTTGACTCCAAACTCGAACTCCAAAATCAACCCTCATACTCCAAACTCAACCCCTAAGCTTTGGACGATAACTAATCCTTTGATCATAATTGATCAAAAATTTTGGACAATAGTGAGTCTTCAACCTTATATTTGACTTCAAACTCAACTTTAGTTTATCATTTTCCATTAAATTTTGGACAATAGTTGTCCTTTTATCATAATTGATCAAAAGCTTTGGACAATAGTGAGTCCTTTACTCATAACCAATAGAAAAATTTGGACAATAGTGAGTTCTTTAACTATAATTAGTCAAAAAACACAACTATATCCTAAAATTACTCCTACGTCACCATAGCGGACGCACAAATAAACAATACATTTGAATAATAAGATTCTAGGCATCATTTGCCTCTTTCATCTTCGTTGACTACGCGATTAAGAACTAAATTCTTAATTTTATGATTCATATGTAATTCGATATTCTCCTCTACCATTCCTTCATTTAACTTAACAGCATTGACCATATTCCTATATCAAGAAAACCCATAAAGCAAAGAAATAACAACATAACAAGATTACCTGACATACTAAATAAAAATTGCATCAGAATCCTCAAAGATAACTTAAAAAGATGGGCAGAATATTGGAGGTTGTGTTGGGGTTTCAAGGGTTTTCCTCTTATTGCCGGGAGAGGAAGTTGAGTTGAATGTTATGACGGCGCTGAGGACTATATATGAGGATGAAAAAAAGGGTTTGGGATGGGATTAGATGGATCCAAACGGCGTCGTACATGTCATCTTTGATTGAGTGACCTACAATTTTGTTAATTGCTTCTACCGTTATTAAACTTACTAAAATGTTACTTTGCAGTCCCTAAAACTTCATTTTGTCTCACTAAAGACATTGTAGTTTGGATATTTTTTTCTTTGCGAATTTATAAGACAAAAATGTTCGTCTCAAACAAAATTTAGGATTGAAAATTAATGTTACCCATATTGTAATCCTGTCATTTTATCAGTTTAGCAGAGAATTCTAAAATGCAAAACATGTTACTGATGAAATGTAAATTAAGCTGATAGAATTTATTTTTCACGAAAAATAATCTGAAATTTAAAGATCATAGCAACCAAACCAAAAGGGTTGAAATTTCAGTATGAAATGACATAATCCAAATCTAAAAACAAAAAACTTTAACACCAAAATTGAGTGAAAATAAAATAAAAAAAAAGTGTTGTGTTTTGATGCAAAGTGGCATAATTTTATTTAATATAAAAATGTATAAATCATTAGATGGGTAAGTGTAAGGCATTTTTATAACAGAAAATAAAATATTAAAAAATTAAATATTAAATTTTAAGTGTTAAATTTTAATCTGTTAATAAAATATATTTATTTATAACTGAAAACTATTGATTAATTCAAAAAATTATTTGACTAATACAAGTGATAAATAATTAAATTATCATTTGAAATTTGTATAAATTTTAAAAATATAAAATAATAAAAAATTTATGAAAGTATTAAATTAAAAAATAATTATTTTAATTAATGAATAAATTAAAAAAATAAAATGATTAAATATTTATATATTTTAAATTTTTTTTAGATTTAAAAATAATAAAATTATAAGTTATTTTTAACAGTAATATTTTTACTAATAATAATAATAATAAAACTAATAGTTTAAATTATTTAAATTATAAGTTATAATTATTAATAAATGTGTAAAAATTTTAATAAAATAAATTCATAAAAGATAATTATAAAAAAAATTTAATTATTATTATATAGTTTTGACTAAAAAAGTATTGTTTAATATTTTAAATTAAAAATTTCAATACATGAAATTAAATATTTTTTAATTTAATTAATTAAACTAAGTAATTTTTAATCTCACAAATACAAAACCATTCGTTTCGTAGAGAGGCTTCCTCGCTCATTCTGGAGAACACTTCAGATTTCTCTCTCTTTTGCTTCGTAAAATCTTGTCTACAAACCAAAAATCTTAAAAAAAATGGTAGTGATAGAGCAAGAAGAAAACATAACACCCCAAACGAAGTCGGATTCAATCCACACAACACCCAATCTAGACGCCAACGACACCGATTCTTACGAAACGGCAAGCGACCGTGACGTGAGCGACAACGAGGAAGACAATCAAACCACAGCGGAGTGTTCAAACGACGCCGAATCGAAACAGGTAAATAATGTGAATCGATTGTTGAGTTGAATTGATTAGATTGGTCTGATCTGTTTGGTATTGACAGAGAGCGTTGGAAAAAGCGAATGAGGCGAAGGTGGAAGGGAATAAGTTGTTTGGAGAAGGAAAATATGAGGAGGCGTTGCTTAAATATGAAGCTGCTTTGGAACTTGGTGATGGCGTGGATTCTTGTGTTGAGCTGCGCTCTATTTGTCATTCCAATCGCGGAGTTTGCTTTCTCAAACTGGTCAGTTTTACAATTTCTTCTTTAATTATTTCATCATCATGCAATTGCGAGCTTCATTATTTGAGATAGTTTGTAGTTAGGAGAGTAGAGTTGGATTGTATATAGTTAGGAGAATAGAGTTGGATTGTATTTTATGGTGGAGAAAGGACATCCACCACTGGTCTCTCTATTCATACATTTTGCATTCTTCCAACTAATTCGGAAATCTTCTAGTGAATGGAAATACTATTATTTTGATTGGGCATCCATTCCAATGATTACCAATGACTTTTTCTTCATGGTTAACCAGCTGCAGTTTGGTGGTGTTATACTCCTTCAACACTATTCTTGCATCGACTCCTCGTTCTTGTTATGCTGTTGCTTTTTCCATCTTTTGTGGTTATAGGGATACTTTGAGGGATTCCCTTGGGACTTTGTTTATCTGTATTAAGCTGAGAAATTAATCATTTCTGGATGTCTTTTAATCTTATGTTTTTTAGTTATGGATTTTTATGTTTCAACTACAAATGCTTTTCAATCCTTACATTTTTTTACGAACTTTTTCTTTGTTCTTCTCTCCAATCTTGTCTCTGGATTTCTTTTGTCTCATTCCTTATTGTTGACATTTGGAGCATATTTTTCTCTTTGCTTTATGTTCTTATTATTATTGATGGTCATTTTTGTTTGCTTTACCCAGAGATCCCCATTTGCTATACATTTATGCTAGAAGCTGGTTTTTGAAATTGAATATTTTTTTTTTCAATTTAGAAAGCCAGTAAAAGTCGTCAAACTTTCATGTCACTATTATTGTAACAGGGGAAACATGAGGATACAATCAAAGAATGCTCAAAGGCACTAGAGCTAAATCCTTCCTACATAAAAGCTTTGACTAGAAGAGGAGAGGCTTATGAGAAACTAGAGAACTTTGAGGGAGCAATTGCTGGTGAGTTGCATTTGATAGTTTTAAAATGTGATATGTAAATGTAATGGCAAATGTATTTGCAAGTTGACACTAATTTCTTTCCCAATTCATGTTTATAACGAAAAAAATTGCAGATTGCTCCAATTATTATTTTTTTTTATTTTTGAAGTAATATTTTTTTGCTAAATGTGCTTTGTAAGTCTCTGGCGTATTGCTAAAGCTGAATAGTATTGGTATCCTTATCAGTATCAATAGATGATTCCACTCATTGCGTTGTACTTCCTGAACTTTGGTCCTTCGCTTTTGGTAGCTTAAGCTTATGGTTGGTACATGGATACCGTTTTGTAACTTGTAGTAATGACATTGCAATTTGGTCCCAAAAAGAAATCTTTTTGGGCTGCTAAAATACTGTTTCAATCCCATTCTGCAATGAGTATAAAATTTTTCCCTCTTTTGTTGCATTTGAAAAGTGCTTTTTTGTTTTTGAGAACGTGCAGATATGAAGAAGATCTTGGAATTGGATCCATCAAATGACCAGGTTCAAAAATCAATACGCCGCTTGGAGCCACTAGCAGCAGAAAAAAGAGAGAAGATGAAGGAAGAGATGATCGGTGAATTTAACAAATTATCTTTCTTTCTGCTTCTGTCTTTCCTTGTTCTGTTTCTTACGCTTCCGTTTATTCATCCACTTGTTTTTATCTGACTAGGTAAACTAAAAGAAATGGGGAATTCTGTACTTGGACGTTTTGGTATGAGCATAGACAACTTCAAAGCTGTTAAGGATCCCAATACTGGCTCCTATTCTATCTCATTCCAACGTTAGAAAGTAGTACGGGGCATCTCGATTGTGTTTTCAGTTATGGAGGTGAGTTTGAAAATACTGAAACCATCTTATACACTGATACAATATACCAAACTACCAATTCTATGTGCAATGCAGCTGAATGATTGCATCAAAAGGTGGAGTTTATGAAGTGATACATTTTGGAGATATTGCTTTTGCTTCGTACGCTTGATTATATCCCCAAATGAAGTAGTTTGATTGATGTATATTATTGACATATGGATTTCGATTGTTTTAATTTGTTACTAAACTCCATAACGGTGATGCATGCTTTCTTTATCTGCACTGTATCTGTTGAGCTTTTGCAATGTGATTCGGATATAACTAACAGGCAATGCGCGGTATAATAATTTATGCTGACATGGAATGATTTTACAGGGAGGGTGATAGCCAATAAATGATATGCTAATATTTTGTTCTAAGAACTAGAAAGTGTGAATTATTTTTTGGTCTCTAAGGTTACTGAATGATTGTTATTCAGTCCTTGTTTTAGAGTTGATATGAATCAAAGGTCATCCTATTGGTGAATTCTTAGGTGAGAATAGAATTATGTGAGAACAGGTGAGAATATAGATAAATTCTATAACATAAAGTTGAGTGTCATGTAGTGGTGCAGAACTCTGTTTTGACATATTCGCCCAGAAGTTCATTCTCACCTAAGAAATCTCTGTCCAATTAGATTCAATGCTCTCTTTCCATAGTATGATGGTAGAACTTTAAATACAGTTTGTAGAGGGTCTGTTGTCTTCAACTGAATTAATGTTTTTCCTATGTACAATTATGTGTGAAATTTTGTCTTGTTTTTGCTTAATAATATGATGTGTTTATGTTTCTGAAGTCAAAAACATTTCTTGTTAAGAAGCTAATCGCAATATATAGGTGATTGTGCATCAATTTAGTAAATAGTAAAAGTGATATGTAAGAAGTGCAAGAGTGTTGATATGCCAATAATTTGGCTCAAATGCAATGATCAGAACCTAACAAGAAGATTTGGGACTTGCATACATCATATTAAAGGATATGATATTAGGGTATTTGAATCACCTCGTCCATAAATCTTATTTGGATGAGAGTTTTTGGGGTAGATGGAAGTTTTTAGAAAATAAATGCAGTATCAAATCTTTTTTGAGAAAAAAGATTTTATTAGGAGTTAAGTTTTAAAATCTTCAAATTTCTCAATTTTATAAATCTTTTATCTTTCTTTACACCAAAATTTGCCCAACAAACTGTTCATGTCCTTTAACGAAACAAAATGGAAAAGAGCCAGATATTGGTTTGGAGTCAGATATTGGTTAGCCATTAGTCTATCCGATTTTAGCATTCAGATTGATTTGTAAGTAAATTGATATTAAATCTGCAAAAAATTGATAACTTAAATCGATTTTAATATTAAAAATTCAAATAATAATATTTATTTATTTATTTTTAAATTGTCTTTTCAATTTTTTTATCATTGGTATAATTTAGATAACATTTGAAAAAAGGAAAAAGTTTTCAAGGAAAGTTAACCAACTTCTCTGTGGTGTTGTGATATCGACACCTTCTCCTAAGAAATTAGAGTATGATGAGTTATGCATTTGTGTATAGAACTGGTAAAAATTAATATGAATCCATCGACTCAATAAGATACAATATGAAATTATACGAATTTAATTGAGATGTAAATAAATTTGAGTTATAAATGAGTTGAGTTATTTACAATTCATAAAAAAATTTGATTAAACTAGTAAATTTGGTATAATTCAAATAAAAATTTGTTATAATTCGTTAAAAATTTATTAATAATGTAAAGTTTAAAATATTTTAGTGCGTAAATTGAAAAATAATAAATGCTTGAAAATTTCTGTTAAATGAATTTAATTTAATTTGTTTAGCTATAATTATGAATAAAATATAATTCATAATTTTTATTTTTTAATCTAATTCTATATGTTATGTTCATATTTATTCAAAATATGAATAATAATGTTTATTCTTAGGATAATCGAAATAAAAAGAAAAAGAATTATTTTTTTTAAATATAGACAAATAGAAATTTAATTCTTAAAAAATACCTCATAAAATATCTTAAAATTTTAATTGATTTGAAAAAAAAATGGCCACAATAATCCGACCTAACCTGACACAAAATTAAACAGGTTAAGTATATATATGGTGTAAATAAATTTAGATCATAAATGAATTGACTCGTTTATAATCCTTTAAAATTTGTGTAAATTATGTGAAATACTCCACTTAAGTTTCACTTAAGTCTCTAATAAAGTACGGTTGTTGTCTTGAATCTATAACTATAATAATTGTAGATGAACTTGGTTAAGAGCCGAGTAAGTGCACTTCAAATCCTGCAAAATAAGACGAAGGTAAAGTCGGTTGGTCCTAGGGGTTTTTTCGACACTCAATGCAGTATGAGTTGTGATATAGCTTCGACAGAGTAAAAATATGAGAGATAATGTAACTCAAATAAGTAGTGAATGTCTCATTTTACAGATGCGCTTAGGGACGATTGTGTAATTTTATCTCTGAATATAATTAATGAGCACTAATATAATAATTTTAATTAATAATATTATTTATAAAATTATTTTATTAAATTTTATAATTAAATGAACTAAGGTCCATATGTTATATCTAAGTACAAAAATTCAAATCTCCTTATAAAATTAAATTAAAAAATATATTTTTTAAATATTATAACATCAAATAATTTTTTAAAAAAGTGTTAATAAATATAACTAAATTATTTTTGTCAAAAAAAAGCTTTGGAAAGATTTTTTTTTTTGAGTGAAGGGGCTCACATAGACTCGTCCGCATCGACTCACGCTTTAATTTTTTTTTTCCGAATCATTATATGTATCTCTGACTCTAATCTGATCTCCTCTCCTCCTTTGGTTATCTCCAAAATCCCAACCCGACCCATCTCTCTCTGCTCTCTTGCGTCTGTTTCTTCCTCCCATCTCTCTCTCTCTCTCTCTCTCTCTCTCGGTTCAGTTCTTACCCAAATCAAAAAATTCCCGAAACCCTAAAATAAATTAAAGATGGTGTTAGCACAATTAGGCGGGAGTATATCCCGAGCAATACAACAAATGAGCAATGCAACAATTATCGATGAAAAAGTGTTAAACGAGTGTTTGAATGAAATCACCCGCGCTTTGTTACAATCCGATGTGCAGTTCAAACTCGTGCGGGATATGCAGACCAATATTAAAAAGATTGTTAATCTCGATGATCTCGCAGCTGGTCACAATAAGCGTAGGATTATTCAGCAGGTTATGTTTTTATTTTATTGGATTTTTTTTAATTTAGTGTTTATTGATTTTTGAATGTTATTTTTTATTGGGTTAATTTTTATTTTGGATTTTGTTGATTTGTGGATGTAAATATGAACTGAAAGTTTGGTTTTTTGTTGTTGCGTTATTTGAATTTGAGTTTTTTATTGATTTTTGGAAGAATTGTGTTTTTGTAGGCTATTTTTAATGAGTTGTGTAAAATGTTGGATCCTGGAAAACCCTCATTTACTCCGAAGAAGGGAAAAACTAGTGTTGTTATGTTTGTTGGTTTGCAAGGTAATGATTTGGTTTGGTCAAGTCTTTCTTTTTGGTTTTCGGTTGGTTTTGTTGAAAATTAAGTGATTTTTTCAGGTTCTGGAAAAACGACTACATGTACAAAATATGCTTATTATCATCAGAAGAAAGGTTTTAAGCCTGCATTAGTTTGCGCCGATACTTTTAGGGCTGGTGCTTTTGATCAGTTGAAGCAGAATGCTACTAAAGCGAAGATTCCATTTTATGGAAGGTACTAGGTTTGCTTTAGATTTGAGAGATTTATTGATTCAAAGTTGTGATTGTTGGAATCAATTTTTCGTTTTGGGTATTGTTGCATAGTTATATGGAATCGGATCCTGTTAAAATTGCCGTGGAGGGTGTGGATAGATTCAAGAAGGAGAATTGTGATCTTATTATTGTTGATACTAGTGGGCGTCATAAACAGGAAGCTGCTCTTTTTGAAGAAATGCGTCAAGTTTCTGAAGCAACTGTATGCGTCATTTATGCTCCTGCTTGATTAATTTTGTCCTCTACTGGTGCAGTTGTGTTGTGAGCACTAAAATTTACTTCTGTTTGTTTTTTCATTTTCTTTGTTTGTTTTCAGAAACCAGATCTTGTGATTTTTGTCATGGATAGCAGTATTGGTCAGGCTGCATTTGATCAAGCTCAAGCATTTAAGCAAAGTGTTTCCGTGGGAGCTGTGATTGTTACTAAAATGGATGGTCATGCAAAGGGTGGTGGTGCTCTTAGTGCGTAAGTAGTCGTGGTTGCATTAGAAAGATTGTAGATTTTACTTTATGTTGGGGTGTTAATGGTTTCTTCTATTTCCTATGATATTGTTGACTTCTATTTTTTGAACCATGTGCAGTGTTGCTGCAACAAAGAGTCCTGTCATATTTATTGGAACAGGAGAGCATATGGATGAGTTTGAAGTTTTTGATGTAAAACCTTTTGTCAGTCGCCTGTTAGGTATTCGTTTCATGTCGGGCTTTGAGTTCTTTTACCTTGTCATATTTATTTAATTTGTCTTCCTATTAATATTTTTTGCAAGTATTATTAAAATTGTTATTTCCAACTAGGTATGGGTGACTGGTCTGGTTTTATGGACAAGATTCATGAAGTTGTTCCAATGGATCAGCAGCCTGAGCTTCTGCAGAAACTCTCAGAAGGAAACTTCACCTTGAGAATTATGTATGAGCAATTCCAGAATATACTTAAAATGGGACCCATTGGCCAGGTTTTAACTCCATACTCTGTTTACTTGCTTGATTGCTTGCTGTGGTTTGTTCTAATGTTTTCATCTTTATTGTTCTTGATTGGAGTCACTTGAGTGTGCCCTGCTGCATCTTTTATCGATTAAAGTTACTTGTATTGCGACCCATTTTTGTTTTCCTATTTTTAGTGCTTGAATGACTTTAAATTTACAATTAGGTTTACTCTTTATTAGGTTTTCTCAATGCTTCCCGGATTTAGTGCCGAGTTAATGCCACAAGGTCGTGAAAAGGAAAGCCAGGCCAAGATCAAGCGCTACATGACAATGATGGATTCAATGACAAATGAAGGTAGATCATTTTTTTACATCTACATATGTGGAGTATGTATCTTTGTTTGGTTGAAATTGATTGCTCTTCTTTTAACTGATATACCTCAGAGTTGGATAGTTCAAATCCAAAGATAATGAATGAATCACGAATGATGAGGATAGCACGGGGTTCTGGCCGTCCAGTTAGGGATGTCATGGAAATGTTGGAGGAGTACAAACGCCTTGCTAAAATTTGGAGCAAAATGAAAGGTCTAAAGATTCCTAAGAAGGGTGAAATGAGCGCTCTTTCAAGAAATATGAATGCCCAACATATGAGTAAGGTCCTCCCGCCGCAGATGCTGAAGCAGATCGGTGGCCCAGGTGCCTTGAATAGTTTGATGAAGCAAATGGGTTCCATGAACAACATGAAAGACATGATGAGTATGTTTGGAGGTGGAGACAAATAATTTACAAAGACAACTTCAACAACGATGACTTAAAGACTCCAATGATTCAGAAACCAGATTGGGTTCCAAATACAGATACGTTGTGATGCCAGAAATAGGAATATGGTAGCAATTTCTTGCAGTAAACTGGTTTGGTTGAGATGTACTCTTTTTTTCTGTGACCCTTTTCACTTGATTATTCTATTTCTTTGCAGAATGACATGATCTTGAATGTAGCTGTTAAAATATACCCTTTTTGCAAGTATTTCAGTTGAAGGAATCAATTTTAGAGATTAGAACAGTTGAAAACAAAATAAATCGAATGTTCATAACTGGGTAAGACTAAATATGTGTTGGTGTTTCGTCTAGGGTGCTTATTTTAAGCTATATTTTGTTTGGATTACTCTTGATTTCTTCCTGAACACCATTAGGGTGGTGTATGCTTTCTATATCATCATTGTATCTGTTGAACTTTTGCAATGTGATTCACATCAAAACTAATGGAGGAATTGAAATAAGTTGCATTAAAGTTCAGTCCTGCAATTTTTTTTTCTTTTTATGTACTATGCCTTAAATCATTCAAAATGACTTGATACAATCAATTCAATTCTTTTCTCGAAATTTCTAATTATAAAGTTCGTCATGACTTCTACGGTAAGTTTTAGCGTGCTTTGACATATGTCCTTGTTCGTAATATGTTGACAGTTATGAGTATGATTGATTATATAATGGACTGTAAGTAGACGTGAAGTCTAAATTAACTTTTTTTTTTGTCTGAGCCCCGGTATCCCCGACTCATTGGGCCGAGACTAATCCGGTTCGGGGAGGGTCCCGGGTGGTTAGATTTTATTTCCCTCCCAAACGGCGTTGCGAGGGATCGAACCGCAGTCCGCCCTACCAAGTTCAGCCCCAGGCACCACTGAACCAAGGCACGTAAACAGAATTAAATTCTTTATAATTCAATGTGTGTTTTCCTTGCTAAAACCATAGCTTGAATCCGAAATCCTGTCGCAGTTCCGAAATCCAGTCGTTGTTGTCATACAATAATTAAAACAAATATAGACTTAAATTTGCAAACTCATCAATCATAGGAGTCAAATGAAAAGAGGTGAAATGGATGATACACAAACTTTTGTCCTAGAGTTGATGAAACAGACAGAAGTAAACACAGGTCTTAAACATGGAGGAAGAAGCACACAACCAAACCACATACCACATAGTTTCAGGAATTTAAATCCACAACCTGACAGAGTAAACCAATATCAATTCGCTGACAATGTGTATGAATGCCAAGTTCCATGTCCGAATGCTCCCAATACATGAACTTCAGGAATGTGTTGAACTCTTATGAAGTCCTCACCTCCTTTGGCCTTGTCGATTCTCTCCACCATCTTGTCCGAAACACCTGTAATTCTGATCATTTTAAGTTTTCCAAGATTCTCAATCCCCAAAGGCGCCTTCTCCAATCTAGAACAGCTACTTATATAGAGTTTTTGCAGGGTAGCCATTGCAGTCATCTCTATTTCAATGTGTTTCAATGCTTGTAGATATACTAAACGCAATTCATTCAGCTTCTGAAATCCACCTGCTTTGAAACACAACTCGGTTCCATCAAAACCTTCGTTAATTTCCAGGCTTTCCAAATTGGGCAAAGCTTGAATCGGCTCCAAAATGTTTTCAGTTAAGTGGCTCATACTTAAAACCAAGATTGTCAAGCTATGTAGAGAAGTTATCCAAGGTGGCATCTTCTTCAAATGTCCTTGCAGATATATTCGTCGGAGGAACTGTGGAGGCATACGTAGGCATTCCAGACCGACGAATTCTTCTTCGCCTGCTTCAGCTGATATTAAGCTGAGATCATGAAGATTTGTAAGCTTTTCAATGGAGTAGCATAAAGCAGCACCATCTTCTCTTTTCAAGTTCACAATTCCTAATATTCTCAACTGCTTCAATCTCCCTAGTTCTTCGATTGTACCGTTCTGACTACTCAGCTCCACATACCTGAGCCTCGTTAAATTTGTCAAGCATCCAAGGCCAGAAACAGCCACAAATCCGCAAACGCTATATTCGAGTCGACTTACTGCGAGCTCTGACAGGCGTTGGAGATTCAAAATTGTGGCTGGCAAGCTACTGACACAAGTTTCGCGCAGCAGAAATATTTCCAAGTTCCGAAGTTTACCAATTGAAGATGGAATCTCCCGAATACTAGTGCAGTTCAAGTTCAGAAGTCTCAAGTGGAACAAATTGGTGATTTCCTTTGGAAACACAACCAGGTTCTTGATTCCTTCTAGGTCTAATACTCGGAGCAGACTAAGATTACCAGCAAATGATTTGATTAAAAAGTCAGATGCTTCAAACAAAAGCAAAGATCGCAGACCTAAGATTTGCTTTTTATAATGCACTTTCTCCATTGTCTTATGAATTGAGAGGCGTCGAATTCTCTCAGGAGATCTTGTGCTATTTTCATTGACAATTGTGGCAAAGTTGTGTTCTCTTGACTTGTAAAGTAGAACCTCCCGTAACAAGTCATGAATGCCACATAAATCACGCCTAGCATTTCCAATTTTCATAGTTACTTCTATCAAGCTTCTGGATTGAAGCTCCATCAGGTAACTCTCTGCAACTTCATGTTTCGTCATTCCATCTTTTTGTTCTACAAATCCTTCTGCAATCCATATTCCCCGCAATCTATGAATATCAATTTCATAATCTTCAGGCAACATGCTCATGCACAACAAGCAAGATTGTAGATAGAAAGGTAGATCGTAGTAACTGAGCAACAATATATTTGACACGCTTTGGAGTTTATTGCCCTGCAATTCATTACCAAGACTTCGATTTACCCTGTTCCATTCATCTGCATTTTCTTGTTTCTTTCTTGCCAATACAGCACTAATTGCCACAATGATAAGTGGCAGCCCCCTGCATCTTTCTAATATTGTCTTAGCAATGGCTGCTAAGTGAGGAGGACATTCTCTCCCTTGAAATGTCTTTTTACATAATAGTTTCATAGACATTTCATAAGAGAGAGGCTCCAAGCAATACGCTTCGCCTTTAAATTCTCCGCTTGCAGCATTCGCGACGTCATTTATTCGTGTTGTGAGCATCAACCGATTACCATTCTGAGTTCGAGGGAATGCATACTTGATTGCATCCAAAGCCTCTGTGTCCCAGATATCATCAAGAACAACCAAAGACCTACCTTCTTGAAAGAACAATTTTAGCATTTCCTTCAATGCCTGGCTTTTCATTTCATCAAAGCCTTGAGGGAGAGGTCTCATGGCTTCCTTAAACATCTGAATTATCAAGTCTTTTAAGAGTTGCTCAACCTCAAATGATTTTGATACGGTGATCCAAGCTTTGCATTTGAAATGTCTTTTCACTGCATCAGATTCATAGACATTTTTCACTAAGGTTGACTTCCCCAATCCGCCCATACCAACCACTGAAATGACCTTGAATTCAGGTTCATCGACCAACCAGTGAAGCAGTTGCCTTTTTGGATTATCAATGCCGACCAATTCATCTTCTTCGAATAAAGGCACTTCTCCCCTGCTTTGATTCTGCATAGACCTGCCCGTATTGCTAGACTCTGACCCGCGATCTAGGAAATCTTTGTATCTCAAATGTCCCTCAGAAATACTAATGATTCTTGATTTAATATGTTGTATTTGTGATGCAATGCGATGTCGTAGATTCAGCTTCTTAATACTGGTTAACTTAGATAAGAAAACATTTCTTTGATCTTGTGCCAAATGGTGCTCGAACTCATCAAGAATATCTTCCATGTCAAATGCAACCTCTCTGATTTGCTTCACCAAAACCCGAACTTGAGGATTGCTTTCTTCCACTGCATCTGCCATCCGTAAGAAGGCAGTCATGCGTTCTAACTCATCTCTAACAAACTCGATTTCTTCTCGAACACCACTCAGCAACTTGATCTCTTCTTCAAGGAAGAGCCCAATACGATCAACCAAGAACGACACCACGCTTTCTGTCATTTACACTTGACTGCAACAGCTCGAATATATATAGATGATAAGTAATTAAATCGTCATCCAGATTTGCATCTCCATTTCTTGAAATGTCTAGTACCGAAAGGATCAAGGATCTACATATGCAAGTCAAACAAAGGATACAATCAGACTAATTGAATAACTATATCTAAACCGAGAAAATTAACATTCTTGCTTGAGATTGAGCTTCAACCTTCAAGATTCAGCTTATTACTATATTTATAAAGTTGGTTTTGTCGATTTTGGGTAAGTTACAATGTAAAGTCGTAAAGATCCATAAATACTACACATGTGCAGAAAAAAGCTAACATGATTAAAACAAAGTTAAGCTCAAGTGTGTGATATGTTGATAGAAAAATGCAGGTCAAACTGAGGTTGTAGGAGACAGATACTGACCTGGAATGAAATCAGATGCGAGGAAATGGCAGGAGTTGACGGAGACGGCTTGAACGCATTGAATTAGCCATTAAAGGTTGCCTTTTCACTAATACATAACGGCGGTACGAATGATGACTCCGTTGACTAACACTACTGAACTATCAGTTCTACTTTAGGGTTCAAATTCAATGACCCAACAAAACATAATTACTACATTAAGTAAAAATTAATCTGATATTTTAATTTGTTTTCTAAAAAAATAGTTTTAATTTTATATAATTTATAAAAATCAATTAAATATATATAATTTATAATAAAAACAGTTTCTATATTAAAATAAATTAATTGGACGGCATACTATATTTACTCTTTATATTATAATAAAATTTATTTTTAAAATTTTTCTAAATTATACTTTTATCTTTATATTTGTACAATATTATTTTCAATTTTACTTCATAGACTTTCGATGTTAAAGGCACAATTTCATCTTTCTATACATAAATCTTCTTTTATAATTTTTTTTTACACTTCATTAATAAAATGAAGACCATCATTGCACTTACCTAACAATATTTATTTATTTATTTATTTATTTTCAGATTTATTTTCTTCATCTCTTCTTTTATCTTTTTTTCATTTCTCCTCTCTCAACTATATTTTTTCTATTCTTTTTTATTTTCACATTCTTGTATCTATTATCTTTTCTTTCCAATTTTTTTTCAAATTTACGAAATTTAAACATATTTTATGGATAACTTTCAAGTATTGCCATCACCTCAACATTCGGATGTTTAGTTGTCTTCTTTCTTAGTGGTTTATATTTTTTTTAATCTAAAAAAGGTGAGAAAAGAATTTAAATCTCCTTTTGTGTTTAAATCTAAGTTTTAATAAATCTAAGGTAAGCTTTATATTGTTTGTTTGTAATTTAATTTTAAGATTTTAATTTTTTTTATCATTTTAAGTTTCTTAACTCTTTTTTTATGTGCCTAATAAACACAGCTTGCTCGATCTTGACTTGTTCTATTTAATCCTACTGTATGTAGTTAGTCGTCAGTATGTAATTTATATTTAAAGGATTGCAATTTAGACGTAGTTGCTTGCATTTTCTACTCACAATATTTCATTCATCTACTCGCACCGTTTTTATAGTTTCAGTTTAATACTAGACTCGGCTATTCTGAACCTACCAATCAAATTTTTTTTTTGTTACCAAATTTTTAACAAGCGAAAAGTTGTGCAACATTGATGAAAAAAGTGACCATTCATAAGAACAAGCACTGTACAAGAAAAAAACAAATGACTATAGAGTAATTTTGCATTACGAATTTTCAAATATTGATAAATACTCCTTCCGTGTTATTTTATGTAACACAAAAACATTATTTTAATATCTTAAAATGAATAATATCGTCCACTTTTTTGCATCTTTTTACTTAAAATACCATGCATTTTGATTACTTTCACTGTTTAATCAACATTAATTAATAAAAAGGGTAAAATTAAAAGTGAAAAAATACAGCTAATCCATGCAAAACAAAAAAATTGTTTCAAAAAAAATTTTCACATAAAATGGAAGAGAAAGATTGTAACATTTTGAAAATTTTTCGGCAATAAAATAACGATAAATTGACATTTAAATGTTAATATATACGGTATACGGAAGGTTGATATAAGGTTGATATAAAAATAAAATTATTTAAAAAAAAAAATTCGGATGTGGAGTACGCGCAGTGGACAGCGTAGTACGCGCGGTCGCTGCCACCACGCGTAGTCTTGACCACCACGCGTACTCTGCAGAATGATTGAAAAAAAAATAGAAATGACACCATTTCAAATTTTGGGGAATGTGGGGCCCAAAATACTTGTTAAATACACATTTTCTCTGCAGAAAATGTGTAGGAAAGACAGAGGATAAGGGAGATAATTTTTGGAGAGAATTCTAGTGGATTTCCTTGGAGGAATTTCATACAAAGTGGAGGTAATTTATGGTTAAGTTTACATTTAGTTGATTTTTGGTTTATAGTTGAATTTTGATGAAGTTATTTGGTTAAATAATTGCTGGAAATGTTGGATTATGTTGCTG
>CANYCX011793892.1:0-14809 GCA_948193385.1 Breynia disticha f. nivosa | reverse complement strand
TCGGCTATTCTATTTCCTTGGGTAGTTGGAAACGGTTTGTCGAACGGTTTTTCAAACCGTTCGCAATCCAGTTTGTGCATTCTGGATCGTCATTCACTTAGAACGGTTTGGCGAACGGTTTAGGAAACCGTTTGGCATTCACTTTGTGTATACTTCGACGTTTTTCTGCTTTGATTTCAATTGGATTTTATATTTGTATGCTCTTCCTGAATACACAAAATAACAATAATTAAGCCGAAATAACACTTTATTAACCTAAAATATGATAAATGTCGTAGAATCAAATATGAAATATATGCATAAATTGACATTTATCATATTCTCTTTATATTAATTATCAATTTATATTTATTTAACATACATCAAACACTAATTTAACATAATTTTGATTATAACCCAAACATTTAATCATCCAATTACAATCCTCCACCTCATTCACATCATTCATCAACTTTAGAACACCAAACATATCGTACCAAAATCGCCTCATCCTCATAACACAAATACACATAAACACTCAAATCACCAACATGCAGCATACAAAACCTTATGAATGCTCTTGATGCGTGTACGTACAAGTTATGAAAAATCTTTTCGCATTTGATGCATACTCTTGCGACCCTATTTTCATACCATAATCTTTCTCATTTGACATATATTGTTGCACCCAATTTCATGGCACAAATTCTTTTCTTTTTTGACGCACACTATTGCGCCTCTTTTCATATCTTGGGTACTTAGTCCCCTTTTATTCATTTTTGTTCTCTAATGGCATAATTCTTGCCCTCCATACTCTTATGGGCTCTAAAACCTCCCTTGCATCGTATTGCAAGCTTTAAATAACCTCTCTGACATTCTCTTGTAGGTTTTACGTTTCTCCATCGCATTCTCTTGCAGGCTCTCAATGCAACAATGCAAAACGATGATATGCCCATGAATGCTAATTCAATCATACAAACTCGAGAATAATTCAAACATGACAAACACCATTATACATGCACTTTTTTTTCATTTCGGGTTTTTTCCGCTATTTTTCTAATTATTAATTTATTTAAATTAGGATAAATTTGAGGAATTTACAATTGCGACCCAATCTTAATATAGTAGGTTGTGTTAACGGGTTAAGTGGAAGTCAAGAGGAGGAATCCTCAATATGAATAGAAGAAGCAAAATGAATTAACAATTCATTACCTAAATTATTAGCTATACTAACCATTAAAGAAACAACAATAGTAGCATCATTATCTAAATGCAACAAAAAATAATAATAAAATAAAATATCATTTAATATTTCAAATTTATTTTTTAATTTAAGATAAAAAATAAAAGCAACAAGATAAACATCAGAAATTATTCCAAAATAATTTAGTCATTTTTTCTTTTATTTTAAAAATATCATCTCTAATTTTATCAATTTGTTCTCTTTCATTAAATGCAGTTTGTTTTAAAAATTCATGTGAAGTTGGCATATATACATGACTAAAAAGATAATTAGAATTGTTAAAAACTTGTAAAATATACGTAATTTTTGTAGAAGGTAAAGATTGCTAGAAGAGAAGACACATATTGTGAACCAAAGAGCATAAAATATTTTTATATTCACTAGATTGATAAAGTAAATTATAAACATCTCTAAAAAAATATATATGTGAAACATTATTTTATTTACAAAAATCTCTCCATTTTCTTTCAGATCTAGGCCCTAATCAAATATAAGTTAAAATATCTTGTATGGGAACAATAAAACATTTTTGCATTGTAATTAATTATTATATCAATATTAGAATTGATGTGAGGATCATCAAAACTTCTATAAGATAACACTATTTTTGCATTATAATTAATTATTATAGCAATATTATAATTGGTGTAAGTATCATCAAAACATCTATAAGCTAACACTCATTTTTGCATTATAATATTTTCATCTATATAATGACAAACAATACCTATATAAAAATGAGTTCTAAAATTATCACTCCAAATATCACTACATATAGACAAACTAATATAATTATTTTTAAAATATTCAAATATTTTTTTTGTTGTTTATAAAGTTTTTCAACACTTTTTTAACTTGAATCCGTAAACCTCCCAGTTGGGCTTGCCCCGAGTCCATGCCAACTTTGCGGGATGAAATTTTTTTAAGTGCCACGTAAAAGTCTCATAGTCTCTTACATGCTTGAACGAGTACTCTTTACTGCAATAATTAAAAAAACACAAAATAAGTTACGATAATCTCTTTTATGCAGGGACAGACGCAGAATAATTGCATAGTAGAGACACTAAATTTTAAGCAAGACAACGATACACTACAAGAATCTGCGAATTTAGCGTTCAAAATTTAGCGTCCAATAATTTTGGACGCTAAGTTCACAAAATTAGCGACCACGTGGACGCTAATTTAGCGATCATTTGGACGCTAAATGTGTGGACTGCAACTACAGTGACGCGGGAAAGTTTGCCGCCAATTTCGTGCTAAATTTAACATCCACGTGGTTGCTTGGACGCTAAATTTTTGAGCGAAAATACATTGACGCGGCAAAAAAGATAAAAAAATAGCGTTCAAATTTTGTACAAGTGGTCACTAAATTTGAAAAACTGGACGATAAAAGTACTCGTCAATTAGCATCCACGTGGTCGCTAATTAGCGTCCACGTAGTCTCTAAAAAATTCCACCACTATATCTACGCAGATCTCTCTCTCCTCTCACATTAGTCACAACTTCCACCTTCTTCTCTAATTTCTCATCACTTACATTACATTTTTTTTCAATAAACGTTTTAGGGTTTAAGATTTTACGATATAGCATTTAGGGTTTATGGTTTTAGAGGTTTACGTTTTTAGGATTTAGGGTTTTAATATTTTTAGAGTTTAGGGTTTAGTATTTTTGGATTTGTGGTTTTTGCAATTAACGTTTTAGGGTTTAAGATTTTACGATTTAAGATTTAGGGTTTATGGTTTTAGAGGCATAGTTTTTAGGATTTTTAGATTATTAGGGTTTAAGTTCAAAATTTAAATTATTATTTTAATATCTAATTTAATATTTTTTATATTTTTAATTTAAAAACTAATTTAAATTATTTTTTATTTAGAGTTGACATTTAGTGACCACGTGGATGCTAAACATTTGGTGTCCACGTGGACGTGCATTTAGCGACAACGATTTTTGCGTCCAAATTTTGGACGTAAAATTTGGTCGCTAAATGCATTTAGTAACCAAAAAAATGCATTTAGCAACCAAATGTTTGGTCGCTAAATGCGTTTTTTTTTGTAGTGGTACTAACACAAAATCACGTAAAATTTACAAGTTTTGTAAATAACGTCAGGGTTGCAAGAAAGTACACTGTTTTAGTCTTCTTAATAAAAAATACAACAATAATTGACAATAAAATAATTTAATTTTTGTATATACAGTTCTTTTGGGAAATGGCAAAACTATTCATTTAAGAATTGGAAATTTTTGAAATTATGAACGGTAATTGGTTTAAAATTTTAATAAACAAAAAAATAAGAATTAAAATTTTAAAGTAACAATTTTAATATTTTAAATAAATTATAAAAACATATAAATATATAATTATAAATATTTAAAAAAAATAACTTTAATATATTGAGTATAAATTTAAGTTCTATAAATTAAAATAAAAAATAGGCATAAATATATTATTATAATTAATTTTAATTTTTTAAACTAAATCAAATTTGAATATATGTTTAAATTTATGTGCATATAGATATATATTATATAATTATATATTTTTTTGTTCATGGAAGGAAAATAAAAGAGAAGGTTTGTCATATGTATAAATCAAAAACAAAATGCAGCACTCACGTAATTTCAAAAGCCAAAGTGAAACAACCAAAAATAAAATGTGAACTTTGGACCCATCCAACATTCGACCTTTACCTTCCTGTGCATGCCACGTGTCTTTACAATCAGGCATTGTCTCCAAAGTAAATGCTTATAAAGCTATCGGACGGCGCAAATTTCATAGAAAAATACAATTTTTTTTTGTTTTCGATGCAAGTAAAATCCCAACAAAAAGTAAATGAAGCAATGAAATGATGAATCACTATTACGAAAACGGCGTCACTTTTACTTTCCCTTCTAAATTTCTCATCGCGTTCTGTCTGCAAACATGAAACAACCCACAGACAACAGTACCCTAACCTCAACAGTCATGCTCTGCTCCTTAGGTTTTAGTATGTCGTTTCTTCTTCCTCTCATCTTGTTAAAAGTCGGTCGTGCCCTGCCACTCGATGGTGGCCAGTGGGGGCACAACTGAGCAAAGGACGGACGGAACCTCTAAATTAAGGGGTTCCACCGGGGCTGGTGGGGCCCCACCTCCGTCCGTCCGTCCATGCTGTTATGCTCTTTTCTAAAATTACATTTAAAAATATCAAAAAATAGAATTCTAGAAGTATTTCTTTCTTCCTCATTTTCATTTTTTTGGGTGGAAAAAAAATTCTCCTCACTATTGCTTTTTTATGAAAATTTTTATTCGTTCGATATTTTTAAAAATAAAATTAATTTTAAAAATTGTAAGATAATAAAAATAATAATTTTAAAAATATAAAAAAAATTAAGAGAATAAAGTGAAAAATGTAAGAATAGTATTTATAAAAGTGGGAAAATGAGAAAAAAAAAGAATTTTTGTCCAACTAGCCTTTGGAACCTAGTTGTTGGAATCGCCGGTTTCACAGTTACTGAAATCCTCCAATCAAAACTGAAATTGGTTCCGATTCAAGTTGGTCCGGTTTTTAGAACCGCTGGTTCCAGCTAGTCCAAATTTGACCTGACCGGCGGTTCCAGTTCAATTGTACATCTCCATAAAATGGAAAGTTGTGTGTGGGGCAAGCAAAGCCGTCGTTTCGATATTACCGTAGGAAACAAAAATAATACATAAAGGAGGGAGTTTGGGAGAAGGGAAGTTAAAAGTTGAAGTGCACGTGCTCTAAAATCGCGTGGAAAATGGTGTTGATCAGAAACATAAAATAGACAAAATCCTGTCCATTTTACACTTCCAACCAAATCTTCTCTCTCTTTTCCATTAGATTTCATTGAAAACTGAGCTTCTTCTGTTTTAGGAGGGAAAATTTATTACCTTTGCATATATAACACCACCAACCCTCCCTTCCCCTCTTTCTTCTTTATACCACTCACACTCTCTCTTCTCCATAAAACCCTCAACTCCAACTCAGAGAGACACACAATGTTCGCTGCAGAAAATGGCCTTAGAGGAGACCCTAGACTTCAAGCCATCTCTCAAGCCATAAGGGTTGTTCCTGATTTTCCAAAACCAGGTTTGGCTCTTGTAAAGGAGTCTTTTTCTCTCTCCTTTGTTGAGAAGAAAGTTTTGATATTTGTGGAGTTTGATTAAATGGTGTTGACAGGGATAATGTTTCAAGATATAACGACTTTGTTGTTGGATCACAAAGCTTTTAAGCACACCGTCGATATCTTTGTTGATCGTTATAGAGATATGGAGATTTCTGTTGTCGCTGGTACATTTTTTTTGTTTTCAACTTTCATTTCTATCATTGATAGTTTCTTTCATTTTTTTTTCCTTTCTAGTAAGTCATTTTGCTTGTTCTCACATCATTGAAAGTTTTTTTTTAATCTTTATCGTTGAAAGTTATTAGTTTAATGTAAAACCAATAAGAAAATCTTGTTGGTTTCTTTGTTTTTCAAGAATTGTCAGAAGTTCAATTACAATTGTGCCGTCCTTGAGGCATTGTTTCCATAAATACCTAAAAGTTGTTGACCAAAAGCAACTATACAGTTTGACCTGAAATCAATTCCCATTCAAAGCAACTCGTGGAAGTGTGGATTTTGTAGTGAAAATTGAGAGGAATTGGAGTTCCTATGCCTAATTGTCCAAAGAATTCTTGATTCTTAAAACTCTAGCAGCTTTAAAGCAGAAGAGCATAACATAAAGCACATTTCATTGTTAAAATAAATACAACAATAAAACTGTGAGTAACATATGCTTTTGATTCTTGAAGTAATATTAGAGTGCTGATGTTGGCACTAAATGATTTATTTATGTTCCAACTCTATGTTGCTGTTATTTGATGCTTTTATAACATCTTCATGTTCCCAAATCTTTTTTCAGGAGTTGAAGCAAGAGGGTTTATGTTTGGCCCAGCAATTGCCTTGGCTATTGGTGCAAAGTTTGTTCCTTTAAGAAAACCCAGAAAGCTTCCAGGTACTTGATGGTTGTGATGTTATTTAACTGTATTTGTCTTTACAAAAGGGCTGATATAATGTCTTCGTGCATTTTACTTATCTGATTATTTTCGAAATCATATGGAGCATTAATATGGATGAACAGTGAAGAACATAAAGAGCAAAAACCGGAAAAGTAAATATCATTCCTTTTAAGGTGTAAGTGGAAATTGTTATTAAAAACATAGATTAGCCTTAAACAATTCCAAAATGAAGGTTCCACTGCTGATGACGAAACAATCATTATGTTTGTCTAAATCATTTAAATAAACAAAAGATGAACGTTATTTGAAGTTGGGATATTTCCACTGTTTGAAAAGCTACTTCATTTTACAAACAGAATGTACAATGGAGAATCCTAAGTTGTGATACTCTATTTTAGCAAGAGTGCTGAAAGTGATGAATATGCAGGTGAAGTGATTCGGGAAAAATATGAGCTGGAATATGGAAGTGATTGTTTGGAGATGCATGTTGGCGCTGTTCAGACTGGGGAACGAGCGATAATAATCGACGACTTGGTGGCTACAGGCGGAACTCTTATGGCAGCAATAAGACTGTTGGGTAAGTTTGGTCTCTACTTGTGATGTTTGCTTCAACTAAATGCCAACAAAATGTTGTGTAAACCTAACACTGTTGTACTTTTTAATTAGAACGAATGGGGGCGGAGGTGGTTGAATGTGCATGTGTGATTGGATTGCCTGAGGTCAAGGTATTTGCTTTTAACATTAGTTTTATCTCTTCAGTAAATGATTGATCAGTTGGTGGACAAATGAGTGATTAAAGAGAGTAATTTATACGCTTTAACACATCACCATTTCAAAGTGGCTTACACATAATAGCATTTTTATAATCATCCACTTTAATGGAGACGATGGTTGTTAAATGGAGACGATGTCAAAATGTTAATATAATTGGTTTCTACTGTAAGTTGCAGGGTCAGCGCAGGCTTAACGGAAAGCCTCTTTATATACTGGTGGAGCCACGCCTGATAGATGGTTTTTATTAAGGTACTACATTTTTTTTGCTGGCCCAAATTTACATGTAAATTTGAATGAAACTGCTGTATTGTTGACATAAAAAGGAAGAAAAGCAAGGGGGGCTGTTTTGTGATGGGAGTTCCACTGAATTGAAAGTGCAGATGAGAGAGGGAGAAGGCGGAGCTTGGGCGGACTTGTTGGAAGAGATGAAGCTTGAGCCACGCGTGTAGTTGGGGTTCCTTTTTTATTATTCTTTCGTTGTTTTTCCCCCCTTAATCGCATTTGTAGGCAGTAATGTACAATTCCAAGTTTTAGAGAGAAAGCAGTGATGGTTAAGGTGTTTCTTCATCTTTCTTTCACTAACATTTTTAATCTATCATTTGTTTCTACTTTGTCTCGAGTTGCGCTCATGATAATTTCCCAGATTTCACGCCCAATGAACTCAAAAATATTACCTAAACAGACTCCATATAATACTCCGCTCATTATTCAACATGAGATTTCAACAGTGATTTATTTCTTTGGTTTGTATAAGTTAGGTCACAAAATTACACTAAACTCCATGAAATCAACTCTACTCTAGAACGCAGATGGATGATCCCATTGTTGGAGCCGCAAAAAGTGGGACACAGGTTACAGGGTTATAACCATCTTTCTACATCATGATCATTTTTATTTGCAGGAGTCTCACCATTGTTCACTACTACTCATGCAATGCCCGTCTTTTTGGAGGGGACGTTTGCTCATTATAGAGATTAAGTGTTTTCTCAACTCAGCGTTACTGGTGAATATATCTACTAATACTTCTCTCAATTCATCGTCAGAAGCAGCACTTTTACCATCTTCTGCCACCTCCTGTGCCTATTGTAGAAACAAAAAAAATGAGGATTTGTTTGTCAACGGGGAAGCTTGTGCAGGTGAATCATTCCCTTCAAATAAGGATTCAGCAATTTATTGTAGGATATTCAATAAGTTAAGATAAAAGACGAGCTTCAACAGAAAATAGTAATTCTAATATAAGCAATCAAGGATGCTGATGATGTTTTCAGGAACAAATATTTAATAATGGAATTGTACACTTATGTTTGTTCAATGAGAAGCATGGCAAGTTTAACAGTACCTTTGTGAGTAGACTACCAATGTGCTCATCAGATGCGGTCAACAAATCTAAATTTAATGATGAGTCTGCATTTGAATTCTCACTATCTGCATTACACAAATTAATGTTGAATTCTTGAAGCTGATTGCTGAGAATCCTACAATCATGCAGCAATGTTTTGTGCGCATGTTTATCACGTTCGCTTGTTTCTCTTTCTTCTTGAAGTTGTTTCTGTGATTTGAACAAAAATGAGAAGTCATCAGATGTTTGTCAGCTTTCAAAAAAAATCACATACTTGCCTGCCTCATTTGGTCATACCTCAACTTCAGACTTCTCCTCAAGTGCTTGATTAAGCTCCCGCTTCAGTTCAGCATGGGATGACTTGAGAGACTTGAACTCTTTGGCAAGGAATTTAATATCCGCTTTCGATTTTGCTTCCAACTCTTCATATTGCTTTGACAAATTCTCAAGCTGTTTTCTGGTGGCATCCAGCTCGTGTAGGGCAATATCTTTCTCCGGATCTGATTCCGGATTTAATTCGGCACTTGACTTTCCATCCTGTAATGTGTACGCATACTACAATCACTATCATTCAACAATCATTTTATATCTTACAAATTCAGCCTGTCGCTCAGTACATGCAGAACATTGGGAACATAAATAAGATCGTAAGATGCGACCTCTTCAGACTTTAACTTGAACTCCATTTCCAAAGATTTCCGTTTCAACTCTTCCATGTCCCACTGCATCTGGGTAAGTCTTTCCCTCTCAACAAGGATAGCTTGGCGCAAATTTTCTTTGTTTTTCTGTTTTGTGCTTTCAAGTTCGTCTTCCAAATCCTTCACCTGAGAAACCAGTCAATCAGAGTCTTGAACAAGTCCTTCATGTTAACGTCAAAATATCATAAATCTGTCATTTGGATATTTACTAGCTCATTAAATTATGTTATTAAAAACACGCAAGAGCAGTCATCAAGAACACACAAAATAGAAACTACAACTGCATAGTTCAGCTGAGTTAGGATTGAGGGTTGCAGCTAAATTAAATGCTACTCGATACCGATAGATTGTAAGTTCAAATATACGTACTTTTGTCTCAAGGTAATCTTTCACTGCTATTTCTTGATTAAGTCTTGCGATAACATCCTCCATGTCTGTTTCTGCAGTGACTAATCTTTGCTGCAACGTCAGTAAAACCCTGTTCATCTTAGGGCGGAGATCTGAAGAAAGCATAAGCTGCCCATCATCTGCAATATGCAGATCTGAGTTTCCCAGAATTTCCATGGAGCTGGGAACATCAGCGCCAACAAGAAGATCAAACGAGCCATTGCCAGATGAATTGGGCACACCAGAATTTGATTGTTCACTGCCTCTTAATGAACTTCCATCACTCTCATTGGATAACTTTCTTGCATGAGTAAATACCTTACCAGGTTCTGCGTCAGAGAAATGTTCCATTCCATTGCCAGAAGAAAATGAAACTTCAGAAACACATCCATTATACATGTCCTTCCCAATAACATTGTTCGCATGCCTAGAATGCGCTTTATGCCAAGGAAAACCTTCAAGCTGTTCTAGAATAGTCTGTCCCATAAACAAACCTTCGTCAATGTTGGTCATTCCATATTTCACAAGATTTTCTATTGGACTTGACAAACTTTCATCTAAAGTAAGCTCTTCAATGCCAATCTCATAGCTTGCATCCCTTGCTAGTCTTGGTGTTTCAAGGTCAGAAGTCTCATAAACAGTATCATTACCGTAATCAGAGGCCACTGATGAGCCACCAGTAACAATAGAGGAACTTGCATTGGGAGGCATCTGAAGTGAAGAGTTTGCGCTATCACCAGAAAGACTGGCCTCCGGTGACTGTTGACTTGTCTCTTGAAATGCTGAAAAAAATTGCATGAAGTGTGATGCAATAACTTTTTTTTTTTTGAGAGATAACTTGCAGGAAATGAAAATCAAAGAAGACATTGATTTTCACTTTTTAATACAAAACAAGAGAAAATGTCACATACAAGACCTCGCAGCAGCTTCTAATTCAAGAAAGGATGCCACAACAATGCTTCTAGATAAATCAATGTCGGATAACAGTTTCGTCAACCATTCCTCCAAAGAACACCTTCTCTGAAATAAAGAAAAACCTATCAAATTATTTCAAACTCAACTTGAAATAAGAGAACTTCAAAAATTCATATCAACTCACAATTTTGCAATTATCATCATTATGAGTTCATTAATAATTATATTTTACTTTAGAAATCCAAGAAGATACTCTATAAAAGTCTCCATAAAGAAAAAATGACAATGCCATTCTGGAAAAAATTCTTTCCTTACCTCTTCCAACAATGCCCGAGTTTTCAACCTCAACAATTCCTTGGATGGAGCTATTGGTATATTTTTTTGGGGAAATGCCTTTTTAAGCTGAAATAGTAGTAAGTCAATATACAATTAACATTACTTTTTTGACATCAATAACATTATTTAATACTAAATAAATCTTCGATGATACATAGAAGAGTGTTTACATTGACATTCTAGCAATTAAGTAATAAATTCATGAGTCATTTTTCAAATAAAAAACAAGTCATTTAAAATTATAACTCACATCAGAAAATAGCTTCATAAAATCATTAAATCTTCTCAAAACAGCACAGGTTGTGGTAATCCCTTCTGGTGATTGAATGCCAATCTGAACCCTGTAAAACTGCCCACATAGAATGTTATTTTTTTTTTTTTGAATAAACACATAGAATGTTATTAAATAAGATAATTTAAAATGGATTCAGAGTTTGGAGCAAATACTTTCTGCACATATTTCCTGATCATACACATCATCTATATACTATTCACATGTAAAAGTATATGCAAAACGAGCATTTATTAAAGCAGTACAGAAAACATTGTAGACCTCAGAAAGAAAATAAGCCAGGGAGGACATCATTCAAAATTCACACAATTAAATAAAAGGAAATTTGTGAATTTACTGAAAATGAAGTGAGCATTGCATCCAATGACTTGGACCTAATCAAAAACAGAAGAAACAATTGTTAACCTTTCCAATTAAAGGAGAAGTAATTTTTTGAAAGTAAGAACGTTCAAGCTATAACATGCATATTTGATATTTACCAAAAATTAGTGTTTCAGAACAAGTAAACATACATTGCCTAAAATGTGCAGTTCTTTGTATTTTGAAAGCAGATTCACTAAATTGCTACCAGTTACATAGAGATAGTATAGCAATGGTAATAAAACTCCTAACCCTTTGAACAGATACAAAACGGAGAGTCATTCAATTTGAATACCACAACAGGATCTGAATCTCTTGATTTCGGGAGTACAACCCAAGAAGGTATGATGACACAGAAACTCCATCCAGTCCTAGGATCATTTGGCCAAACAGTGTGCCGCCCATTCTGCACAAAAAAGAATCAATAATATTTTATGCATTGGAATTTATAATACTAGAACAAAAAAAACATTTCATTTATTACAATGTGGGACTGCAACTACAAATATGGAAAGAAAAAAAAAGGAAAGGAAAAAGAGAGAAACCTGAAAGAAAAGTAAATAAAATAGAGACGATTGCATGAATGAAAATGAAAGAGAATAAAAATTGAACTCATAAAACCTAGATTATTAATGAAAGTGCAATGCTCATCTAATAAATAGTAATCATTAATTTACAGGAGTTTTAATAGTTTATGAACATTAAATTTACTCGGATCACTCAAGTTCAACACAAATTGGTTTGTTAAGCAGGAACAAACCTAAATACTGAAGCATACACAAATTGGTTTGTTAAGCAGGAACAAACCTAAATACGGAAGCATACTCGTACAATCTATCTCAGAATGACATACACACCAAAATTTGAAAAAACATGGATGCAAGAACACCTAATCATCTCATGAGAAACTAAGCAGTCATTCAGTGAATTGAGGGCCAAAAGTTAATCGAAATGAACTAAATGGCGATTGTCCAACTAAATTAACGCAGCACACACCTATAAAGTATAAACTATCAGATTTCGGCTAAAGAGCAGAACTTCGTTTCATACAATGAATTCAAATCGCAACTACAAACTAATCATAACTTGCATCTCAGCGAGCACTACAAAACGAACACATTAAAACGACATTAACCCATCAAAACTGCGAATTTCAGTCTTCCCTAACAAGTATAAAAATAAACTAACATACAAATCCAAAGTCCAAGCAACACAGTCAGCACCATCGAATCAATTCACATGACGTAATAAAAAAGAGAATTAATCACCCATTTTCTGGGGGGCGGACTCCAATCAATTCCCAACGGCAACGGCGATGTGCCGTAGTGGCGATGCTTCGGCGGACTCCGTCTCTGCATCTCTCTCTCTCGCCGAGAACGATCACGCGATCGCTCTCTTAATTCTACCGATCTCAGAAGTCGGATCAATTTGGGGTTGGAGCGATTGAAAGAGAGCAGAAATAGATAATAACGGAAACAGAGCTTGCTAAGCTACAACAGTATCATCGCCACATTCGTTGTTTTATTCAAGAAGAAATTAGTAACGACGTCGTATGAAAAAAAAAAAAACAAGTAAAACGTGCGAGAGAGTGAATTGGAGGTGGTTTGCGTTGGTTGGGTTGTAACAGGAGGGAAGAAAGTTCGTCGTTTTGTTTTTATTACAAACTTTCTTGTTCGGATGCGCGCTTTTTTCAATTTTCACCTCCTCACACTTGGAATTTCACAAAATTACTCACTTCACTTTTTTTTTTCTTAGAACACCAATAATTCTAAGGCTCCGTTTGTTTACCAAAAAATATTTTCTTGAAAAATATTTTGCGAATTTTTTTACATTTGTTACAATTAAAAAAATAAGTCAATGAAAAATAAGTTGACAGTCAATAGGAAAATAAGCATTACTTTTTAACTATTTTAAGGAAAATATTTTTCTATTCAAATCATGGAATAACAATTTTCTTTCTTTGTCTCTTTATATAATATAGTACATATTAATGTGTTTATTATCTTCAAACTTTTTAGAGATGTTTCGATAAAAATATTTATTAATATGAATAAAAAATAAATATAGGTAATTGAAAATAAAAAAATAATTATTAAAAAATTTAATTTTTATATGTTAGTCATAAAAAATAGTCATAAAAATATATTTTCAATTTGAAATAATAAGAGCATGGAAAAAAAATTTCTTTATGTTATTGCGAATCAAAGAAAAATAAAATTTAGGAAAATAAGATTTAAAAATTAATTTTCCATAAATGAATATTTTTCTAAAGAATTTATTTTCGGTAAAACAAATGGAGCTTAAATTTACCTTGCCTCCAAAAATATTATCATAACTAAAATATTTTTTAATAATTACAAGAAAAACACTCTGTGTAGTGCTTTGTTTGTTTGTAGGGAATAGCATCTTGAAAAATATTCCAAATTTTTGTTCCAAAACAACAATTTGCCACATTATTAAAAGGTTTGGCCACACTTGAAAAATGTCCATATCAATGAGACATTTTCAAGCTATGCATCCGAATTTAGTCAGCATAAAACAATCTCATTTCAGCTCATTTTCTCTAATTTAGTTGTGACGCTCAAAAATTAAAACCAATATTTTTTTTAATATGCAAAATCAATACTGATTTTAATTTCAGACCTAAAAAATAAAGAAAATATTTATCCAAACTTTTCAAACATTTTTGATACAAACATGGATATGGAAAAGAATTATTAAACAATAAAATATGAAATGTAAAATAAAATACATTTCTTTTAAATTTTCATTTCAGAACAGTCCTCGTTTGCGAAATATGTGCTCGAATCCTCCTTGCGGTAATCCTGCTATACCTGCACCATCATTTAAAACCAACAAAAGGGGTGAGTATAAAAATATACTCAGTAAGTGCAAACCCAATTTAAGTTTTAAATGAAGCACAGGGTCCAGTTAGAACATGAGGACATGTTCATACCTTCATCCAAATATTAATTACTATATTGAACTTTAAGGTCATTATATATTAAACTTGTCATTTTATCTCCAACACGATGATGTGTTGGTCAGTACGAAGACGTACTGAGTTATTAACTTTTCATTCTCAACTTTGTTTCTTATACATTTCCAGAATTTTATTTGTACGATATGTACAATCAGGTACACAGGTAGACTCACACAAAAGTCCTAACCATACCAAATCATACTCAACAAACCATTGTTCATATTAATAATAAATATAAACATAACTGTAACGCATCCATAATAACACGTATCAAATATGTCATGAATGAATGCGAATCAAATATGTGCATATGAATGCTGTGCAAATGCAAATCACATGCAATTGCTTGCCCCGGAGTCTTCCTTTTCTTTTCTCTTTCTTTTCTTTTCTTTTCTTTTCTTTTTCTCTTTCTTTTTCTTTCTTTTCTTTTCATAGCACGTACCCAGTACGACATATCGAGATCTCTCCCGATAAACATCGGTCCCAGACCGGCATCAAGCTCTCGCCCG
>CANYCX011792869.1:0-13586 GCA_948193385.1 Breynia disticha f. nivosa | reverse complement strand
CCCGTCCCCGACCCGCCCCATTACCATTCCTACTAGTTTGTTATGGCATTGTTCAGGTCACAACTCTAAAGCCGAAATGTTATATAACTTTGCAGACTTGCTATGATTGTGGAGAAGATCTTGAATTATGCCCCATCTGCAGAAGCTCAATACAAACTAGAATCAGACTCTATTAGTAAGCTTCATAGACATGTCTCTTCTTTGGTGCTGCCAATACATTTTCCACAAGAAGCTGAACCGGATTCCGGATGGCAGAAACAGTTCTGCCCCGCAAACGGCCTTCTGTCCGTTCTGCAGATTACTTCAACCAATACCAATTTTGGGATGTACAGCAGTAGTATTTTGGCTTTCTTTTCTGTTCACCACGCTATAGCTCTGCATGGAACTTGAGAATATTTTAAGAGAGCATTCGAGATTCTCTTAGGATTAGATTGTAGTAGTGATCTTCATAGTCACATCTGTATTCTTTGTGCTAAATTGTCTGCTTGGACTTGCTGTTTGTGTGTACAGTCATTTTCCAGAATAATATGCAAGAATCAATATGAAATACACTGAATACTTTTCTTATTTTACAACAGCAAGACTGTAATGTTACGAATAGTCGAATCCAGAACATGCCAACGAGAAATGACGTATATTTGCATTGACTTGTAAGTTTACCCATCAGAAATTGGTCCGTGAAGGATTGGATAATGATAATTTCTTGCTTTTAAAGTCAAGTGTAGCCACCCTTAATAACGACAAACTTGCTTGTATTTCCTTGAAGAGAGGATACATTAACAGTGTATTACTTGGCGTGTTTCCAACATCAATGGCTCAATGCATAATTGGCGCATGAGGTTGATAAAACTTGTACACAACAAGCACGACACACCGAACACGATACTACAGAAAAACCACAGTAAAAAGAATAATATTACAATATAAGACACGACAAAAGAGCGGCCTCAAATGATTATGCAAGCATGACAAGCTCATCACCGCTATAAATATATAAAGAAAGACGTTTGCTGCAACTCCTATAGTGGACACACAAATGGGAACTCGCAGGAACCACCATGGAGTCCTCTCTTTCCTCTCCATACTCATAATCATCTCCACCGTAATCCCACAAAAAGGGGTCTCATCGCTCCCTTTATCCACCGATTCTCGGTGGATTGTGGACGAGACAGGGCAAAGAGTGAAGCTAGCATGTGTGAACTGGGTCACACACCTAGAAGCCATGGTTGCAGAAGGACTCAGCAAACAACCAATGGATGTTATAGCTAAAAAGATCGTGTCAATGGGGTTCAATTGTGTTAGGCTGACTTGGCCACTTTTTTTGGTCACTAACACCACTTTGTCATCTTTAACTGTAAGACAGTCGTTCCAGAACTTAGGCCTGGTCGAGTCTCTTGCCGGAATCCAAGCCAATAATCCCTCCATCGTTGACCTCACACTCATCCAGGCTTATCAGGTATTTTCGGATTCTCACAAGAATGTTGAATACCACGCAATCGTTAAATGACGGTATTTTACTATTATTTTTTTGTTGTTAAATACGCAAAATACGGGCATAATTCATGAATTCATAATAAATTGCGGCCCTTAATCCTTTTCGTGATGGTACTTATCCATAAGCATTATTAAAAGCAAACGTCGTTTTAGTAGCTGCAATGTCATTATTGAATTTACTTACAAGGCGTTGGTTGGATGGGTAATCAAACTCTTCTATGAAAGCTTAAACTCAGGTTCAAGTCCGAGGAGAGTCGTCTCCGTGAGGGAAGAACTGTGTCTCTCGCTCCGAACTCAAATTAGTCTCAACCAATGTGTCGGAAAAAAAAAAGTCATTATTGAATTTGATATCAATGTTACATTTTGTCTTGAGAGAAGCAAAATTTTATTGGATAATGTTAAGTGAATTATTGGACAAAGACAGTCCACCAAATTATGCGAAGATATTATGTAGTAACTTTTTATTTTGTCTTACATAAATTTATGTAACTTTTCAATTTTTTGTTGTAAAACGAAAATGTTGTATAATTTTTTATATTTTAATTTAGCATTCGTTTGATAAAAAAAAAGTTAAGTGATAAATTTTAAATGTTAAATGTTTAATTTGTTAATAAAATTTATTTATTTATAAATAAAAATTAAATATTAAATTTGGCGAGTTATTTAATACATATAACTAATAAATAATTAAATTATTTTTTAAATTTGCACAAAATTTTAAAAAATAAAATAATAAAAAATTGTATAACATTAGATAAAATAATTAAAAATATTTATATCTAAAAAAAATATTTATTTTATAAATATACCAATTGAAAATAAAATAATAAAGAGTAACAATCCAATAATATTACATTTATCCTCATCAAATCAATAATCCAGTAATATTACATTTATCTTCATCAAATCAAATTAAGTGATGACGTTTTCAACCAAAGAACTCAGGATAATGATAATTTTGGTTAGGAAGTGGTGTCCAGCCTGGGGGATAATAACGTGATGGTGATATTGGATAACCACATAAGCAAGCCAGGCTGGTGTTGTAGCAACTTCGACGATAATGGCTTCTTTGGTGATCGCTACTTCAATCCTGATCAATGGATCCAGGGCTTAACTCAAATGGCCACTTTGTTCAATGGTGTCACTAATGTTGTTGGCATGAGCTTGAGAAATGAACTTCGAGGCCCCAAACAAAACACCAACGATTGGTACAGGTATATTTCTGGTATATTTTCAGTTTATATTGCCCATGTTTTGCTATGTTTTGAATGGAATATTCGTAATGTGATGATGATGATGAGGTAGGTACATGCAACAAGGAGCAGAAGCAGTACACACAGCAAATCCAAATGTTCTAGTGATCCTATCAGGTCTGAATTACGACAAAGATTTGTCCTTCATACGTAACCAACCAGTGAAACTCACATTCAGTGGGAAACTGGTGTTTGAGGTACACTGGTATGGATTTACAGATGGCCAGGCATGGAAAAATGGTAATCCAAACCAAGTTTGTGGACGAGTAAGAGATAACATGATGAGGATGTCTGGTTATTTACTGGACCAAGGCTTTCCATTGTTCTTGAGTGAGTTTGGAGTGGATCTGAGAGGAACAAATGTGAATGACAACAGGTACTTGGGTTGTATAATCGGTTTTGCAGCAGAACTTGACCTGGATTGGGCTCATTGGACACTTGTTGGAAGTTATTATTTGAGACAAGGTGTTATAGGGTTCGAAGAATACTACGGACTTCTGAGTTTTAATTGGAGTGAAGTAAGGAATTCGACTTTCTTGAAGCAGATTTCTGGACTTCAGTTACCTTTCCGAGGTACGGATGGGGTGATTCAGTGTTATACATGTCATAATCATGCGTCGTGTAATTTCATGATCGTATACTCTACTGTGAGATTTTTCAATTCTTTGGCTGGTTTATACTTCGAAATGATGCATACAGTTTTATTATTTGATGTTATATTTGCGAGAAAAGATTCAAGATTGTGTTTTAACTTTATAATTGCAGGGCCAGGATTATCAGAAAGAAGAACACATGAAGTCATATTCCATCCATCAACAGGTCTATGTGTCCTGAGGAAAACAAAAATGGAACCTTTGGGGTTAGGTCCTTGCACAGATTCAGAACCCTGGTATTACACACCACAGAAGTTCTTAACATTGAAGGGGACATATTTCTGCATACAAGCAGATGAATTGGGTAAACCTGCAAAACTTGGCATAGTTTGTATGGTGTCGAATTCAAAATGGGAATTCATCTCTGATTCCAAAATGCATCTGTCATCAAAACTCTCCGACGGCAAAGCTGTTTGCCTTGATGTGGACTCCAACAACACCCTTGTGACTAACTCCTGCAAATGTTTGAGTAATGACAATACATGTGAACCTAGCAGCCAATGGTTCAAGTTAGTTAACAGCACAAGAAGTTTAAGTATGACAACACCGTCTGTTCGGATCAATTCAATATTGGATGTCTCTGCAAAGAATGACCTATGAGAGCTCCTGGCAGTTCAGGAAAATGGCAGTACCTGAGACGGTTCTGACCATCAACAGCAGATTAGTTTCAGTATATGCCATTCTTTGACAGAAAACTTAAACTATGCACTGAGAACATTCTCTTGATATCCTTCTTCACAATGTAGTGCTCATATTTATTACAGATTTTAACTTGTATGAATGTTCCTTTTTTTAATATGCTAATCACATCACATCTGTATGACAGACTGAAAATTTGAATCTTGGCATCTTTGGGTAGTGAAAACAAAGGTACTACAAATTGAATCCATTTAAATTCAAGAAACAAAATACATAACATGAAATTACTGCAAGATTTTAAATTTTGCAGAAGTTTGAGGCAGGGTTAAAAAACTAGGTAGAAGGTGACAACCTAGGCTTAAGTGTGACCAGAAGTCCATCTTTCATGTAAAGAGTAGTAGTTACTTTTGGAACAACATTATGACCTTCAACAACCTTTACTGAATACCTCAATAGAATTGAAGCAGCCACCATTTTCATCTGCATGTATGCAAATTTCTTCCCTAAACACAGCCTTGGCCCGGCATTAAATACGGCATATTTGAACTGATTTTCGCTCATAAACTTCTCATCCTTGATCCATCTCTCTGGCTTGAATTCCAAACAATCTTTCCCCCACAGACTCTCCATTCTGCCCATTGCATAAATGCAATAAAAAATCCGAGCACCTTTCTTGATCACAGAACCATCAGGAAGCACATCGTTTTCCATTGCTTCTTTTATTTCCATCGGTACTGATGGATACAGCCTGAGAGACTCTGACAATGCTGCTTGTAGATAAACCATACGATTTAATTCTTCAAATGTGAAAACAGTATTGTTTTCATCCTTGGAACAGTCAGAATAGCTTAAAATGTCCTTGATTTCCATCAGAATTTTGGTTTCTGCGTCAGGATGGTTTTGGACTAACCAGAAAAACCATGCCAATGCGACTGAAGTAGTGTCTCGTCCTGCTAGGATGAAACTCACACAGAAGTCTCTCAAACATTCGTCAGGAAGTTTTTTAATCTCCACGAGCCTGGACAAGAGATCAGATTCATCACTTAAGCTGCCTTGCCTGACAAATCTTTCTCTTCGTTCCTTTACTGTCTTATCAGCAAACTCATGCACAATTGCAATAGCATTTTTGAGTCTTTTCTCAGATTCTATGTTGAGATACTTCATGGTTTTCCACACAAATGGTGGTGTCAGGAATCTGAACAAGGTAAGTTCCGTTGCTTCTTCAAAAGCTTTTGCAAATGGAACTTGAGGCAAATCCTGGGCCAAGCACCCTGGGTCAACCCCCAAAGCAGCCATGCATATGTTATCAAATGTGAATCGAAGCAGCACTTCTTGGAGATCAAAACTCTGTCCTTTCTCCACCATCATTTCTGTCAGGTTCAACAATTTGTGATGCACCATATTGTGCATGGTCTTAAGAGAATGCTCAGCGAACCTGCTTGAATGCATCTCTTGCCTCGCTGTTCTTCTGTGCTCTTTCCACAACTCATCATCTGAATTGAAGATGCCACAGCCAAGCAAATCCTGAAACCTCTCTCTGTAATATTTCCCTTTAGGAAAATTCCTGAAGTTTGTTTTCAGGATGTACTCTACATTGGAAGAATCAGCAGTCATGATTCCAAAGGCCCTGCCAAACCAAATTCCTCGATAAGGGAATGTTCCACCAGCTTTGATCAAGGCTTCAGTTACAAAATTGTAAGCGTCGTCGATATGAACTAACAAGGATGGCACAGTCCCCAACACAGGCCACAGCATTGGACCCTTATTGGTAACTCTATTAAAGATACAACTTGAAACAAACAGACATAACAAAGATACAGTAACATCCCACAAGGATAAATGCACAGATATCCATATTATTGCAGAGAAAATCATATTTCTTATCAATGTCTTTGTTTCTCTTTGAAAGGATTTAAGAACTTGGTATCCTTTATATAAATCACATTCCATCAAAATAGAAACAACATTTATACCATTCGTCCGTGGTTCAACGGTAAAAGACCTCAACCAGCACATTGAGTTCGCAAGGTCTCCGCTCTTGGTTTGTGAAATTAGCCGACTCCTTTAAAATTTTTATAACAAAAAAGGCACAGCATTTATATCAGCACTACTATCTATGAGATACGTAGAAGAAAATACACTGATAGTGGTTGAAAATAATCACAGGTAATATGAAGCTTCTATGTTACCATATCAGAAAAATGTTTCTATATGTGGTGCGTAATCATAGATTAATGAACAAACCCCAAGATTAATTGCAGTAGTGAGGTAATATAGAGCAGAATGTCAAACTTTCAATAAATGCTTCAGATTCCCATCATTCTCATGCACTTCCATGTTAGTGCTCCATGTCTATACTAAATTTCAGATTGTTCATGAACATGTTTTCTTACATTCGAATACACTGCATTTTTTTTATTAGTTGAAAAATAACTGTTTTAAAATTTTTTACAGATTAGCATTTTTTACGTTTTTAATTGCATATTGTCTAGAATGAACTTTTTTGTAGTTATAAATTTAATATAAAGTTTATATATGAATTTAAATATTTTTATGTATAAATTTTTACCTATTTTTTATAAATTTAATATAAACTTTTATATAAACTTTTAATCATTTTAAATGAAATATCAATTTTATGTAAACTATATATCAACTATATATAGTTCAATATGTATATTTACAAATAAAGAAATATATGAAATCAACCTTTCATTTTATAGCGACCTTTTCACGGCTGAAGTTCCATTCCAACCTTTTTGTTTGTTTTTTTTTTCTAACGTTGTACAAATACTATTTCTTTGATTTAACTAGAGAATGTGGAACTACAACATTTGAAAATGGTCTCCAGTCTCTTCACTTCCATGTTTAAGGAAACAGCAAGACATTCATGAAGCATAGAGATTAACATGTAGAGATTTAAGAAAGGTTACCAAATACATATATAGCAGTGATCAATTCACAGAAGACAGTAACTGCAATCAAGGAAGTGGTTGTGAGGAATAACTGAAGAGTCTGAGAAAGGTGAAGAAAAGATTGAATATAGTAATACAAGCCAACTTTTGGTTTAAAGGGTGAGTCTATATTTGCATCCATTAATCCTCACTTGATCTCTCAATAAATTATGAGACTGGTTTAAACCTACCACTCCATCTTTCTTTTATCTGCAAGAGTATGTGTACTGAGTATTAATGATCAATAGTACTGGAAGAGAAATAAAAAAAGACGGTTTGATTCGCCATGGCTCGTGTGACAGAACACTGATACGTTCTTGATCTGATAAAAGAAAATTATGATGAAGAGTAGATTGGAATAAGAAGCATTCAGCAACAGCAAGGCTGTTCATAACATGCCTGATAGGGAAATGAATAGTTGGTCCCCATGTCATTGACACTAACACTTTCATTTAATCTTCAAACTGAGGAATCTGAATTTATTAAACTAATTAATCATGGGTTAGTATTGTTTCTTTGTATAATCTCCAAAATTAAATGAGAGAACCTTTTTCAGAAAAATTGTTTGGTGGTTTATAACCGCATCCTCCTCTTATAAGCTGGTTTTTAAGGATGAATTCTACCCAGTTGGTTTATAACAAGTTGCATCAGAGCCATTATCACGTGAAACAGACCGGCTTTACGGAGGATTCACCTAAGGAAGAGCTTAGGATTAGGTCTAAAGTGGACCGTCTTAGAGGGGGCTGCTAGATGTCGAGTTCGAAAGCCTGGTTATGATCTGAGAAAAGGAAATAGCTCTACAACAGGCTGAAACCAGAAAACTGCTGTTCTAAGATCAATCGCAGAGAAGGAAATAGCACTGCTACAGAACCAGCGCAGAAAACTGCTACAACATGCCTAAGGTGACCTACTCAAAGATGAATCTGCGAAACACATCTTGATACCTATTTTCCAAGTTAAAATCAGCAATATAATCTTATAAAAAAAATAAACTCAGCAGAATGGTTGCTCTAGCACTGTTTACAGTAAACCAATAGGGTCTAGCAGTTAGAAAAGTTAGTTGTTCTGATTTTCTTAACCAGCAAGAACACTTTGGCAACACCTAAAATCAAGTCTAGATAAGGAAGGAATTGACCAGTGAATATTTTTTGATAAATCCTGCCAGAAACAATGGTTAAACCAGAGCTCCTTTGTTACTGTAAAGCATCATAATCAAAGGAACTCTCATCTGCGTTGTTTTTCTCTGTCTGCTACAATCTTTTTTTTTAACCTATAAACTTTGAAGAATTATTCCTTAGGTTTATCCAAACTTGATGACTCAAAGCTTTATTTTTTCCCTCATAGGCTGGTGATGATCTGCTTTTGTTTTGGACCCCATAGATTACTGCTTTGGAACATTTTAAAGATAATTTCATCATCATTCTGTCCGGATCAGTTCAAACTGATTTAGGTAACAAACCTTTGGGTTAATGCTTAATAATTTCTGAAATCTTTTTGAAGGATAAATGAATTATTCATTCCATAACCAAACCAAAGAACGTGACAACTCAAATTCTGTTATGTCGACGACGAGACAAAATATCAAGAATGTCACAGTTAAGAAGAAGATAAAAAAAAAACTTTACAACCATTAAAGACAAGAACGAGTGTTAAGATGTTACTAAAAAATCCTACTGAATGAACGCGATTATCCCTGGAAACAATTTACGCATTTGGGTTTAAGTATAAAATTGGATGTGATTACATGAACTGACACAAATCGTTATTGTTAATTAAAGCTAACAAAGAACATTAAAAATCTCCCAGTTTTCATAATCGAGACCATTCTTTTCACTTTAATGATGTAAGGTTGCTTAGATCACAGAGTTTAAAGATAATACGTGGCAAACGTGAATCACGAATTTTTTTCCTAATTTCTTATCCCAATGCACAGTGTAAAGTAACATAAATTTCAGTCTGAATGGCTGCAGTACAGTACCATGTTAGAAGGACATTCCTGATAGAAAGTAGTTCTGATAAAAATAAAGAAACAAGATCAGATTAACGTTAATAAGAGCATAATTAAGTTAACATTAACATGACTCAAACAACTGAAGTTGGTCAGAAAGCCCTGGAATAAGAATCTTATGCTTTACAAAGCTAAAAGAGATTGTTAATGATGAGCTTATTGCCAGCAACTTCAATTTAAATAACTTTCTTTGCTACTTAACCTCATTCTGAAGCAAGGTTACGATTCCTCTGCCATTTTTTCCAGGCTCTGTGGCCTATATAAGGATCAGGAAGATACAAATCTGATACCAAGTACCAACACAAAGCCTTTTAATTTCAATAGCTCACTTCACTAATTCAACACAATGGCAGTTGTGCCTATCAAGGGAAGTAACTATCCTCGAAAGGAACGCAGCTTGTTCTCATCATCCGATGACACTGTTATGATGAAGCAAATTCAGGCTACTCATTCTCCCGATGGCCGTGAATTTGCTGTCAGACCTCTTCTTAATGTTGTTGACGATATCTTCAGCCGTGCTAGGCTTAACTTCACTGATAATGTCCCTCATCAGGTATAAAGTAGAAAAAAAAAATCCTTCTGTGCTCTTTATGGCTTCAGCTTTTTTGTCCTAACTGATAAATGTACAACATTCTGATGTAGGTTCCACCTGAGGAATACCTTGAGCTTGAGGCTTTGACTGACAAGCTAGACCAAAATGGCTTTCAAGAAATGCTTGAATTACTGGCTTACACAATCAACAAGATATCCTGTGAGGTTAGATATATAAATATTAATACAAGCATTTCATTCAGAAAATTACTGGGCAAAAATTCTCGACATCATCGTGTGGTCTGTTCTTGCAGATATCTTGCAAATGTTCTGGTGGTGGAGATGCACATGCAACAACATTATCAATCTTCAACCAACTGTCGAGCTACTCCTGGGACGCGAAGGTGGTGCTAGCCTTAGCAGCATTTGCTGTAAACTACGGTGAGTTTTGGCTTGTTGCTAGCCAGTACCTGACAAATCCCCTAGCAAAAGGAGTTGCATTGCTCAAGCAATTGCCAGAAATGCTTGAACGAGGGGATGCACTGAAGTCCCGATTTGATGCAATTAGCAAGCTTATCAAGGCAATGCTGGATGTGGCTAAGTGCATTATTGAATTCAAGGAGCTTCCGTCTCACTATATCACTCCTGACTCACCGGAGATGCTAAATGCCACTGCTCACATCCCCACCGCTGTTTACTGGACTAATCGGAGTATAGTAGCCTGTGCTTCCCAGATTTTCGGCCTTATCGGGATGGGACACGAGTATGCTAGTCTTTCGTAAACTTCAATGTTAATCTAGTTCAATTCCTCACCATAGAATCTGATCGTACAGGAAAAGATTCTGAAGCTCTGAACACTTGATTTCCCTAATTTTTGTCAGGTTAGTAGCATCAGAGGCCTGGGAACTTTCAAGTTTGGCTCACAAGGTCAACAGCATTCACGACCATCTTATGAAACTGCTCACTTATTGCCATCATCATATAGGTTCGAAGCAATGATATTAATATAAGTATAAAAACATGTTTAAAGTTAAAAAGATCTCAAAGGGCTGTACTGACATTAATTTTTCATGCAGACGATAAAAGGTACATGGAAGCATATCAGATACTGATTCGCCTTTTCGAGACAACCCACCTTGACAACATGAAGATTCTTAAGGCCTTGATTTATGCTAAAGATGATTTACTTCCATTGTGTGCATATGATGGCCCCATCAAGAAAAGGGTTTGCTTTTACAAACCTTTCTTTTATTTCCCTCCCAATTCGCATTAAAATACCATTACAACTAATGCTTTTATGCTCTATAACTTCTCCAGTATAGCTTAGAAGTGCTGAGGAAAAAGAATGTTCTGCTACTGATTTCGGACTTGGAAATCTCCATTGAAGAGCTCTATCAGCTCGGGACTTTATACGAAAAGGCAAAGGAACATCCAGAGAGGATCGAGAATCAGTACGAGGTAGTATGGTTGCCTGTGATGGACAAAAACACTCAGTGGAATGAAACAATTCAAAAGCAGTTTGAAGATATTCAAATGATAATGCCATGGTACAGTGTGTACCTTCCAACTCTTATCGATCCTGCAGTGATCAAGTACATCAAGGAAGTATGGCAGTTCAACCAGAAACCCTTGCTTGTTGTGTTAGACCCTCAAGGTAAAGTTGTGAACCCGAATGCAATCCACATGATGTATATATGGGGAAGCCTTTCTTTCCCTTTCACTAGTGCCAAAGAGGAACAACTCTGGAAAAATGAAACTTGGAACCTCACTCTGTTAGCTGACACAATTGACCCCAATCTCCACAACTGGGTAAGTACTATTTCTACATTCACAAAAGACGCATCAGTTTCTTTAATTTTCTAACATTCACGCAATGTTTCAGATGAGGAGCGACAAGCATATATGCTTGTATGGCGGAGAGAACATGGAATGGATCCTAAAGTTCACCAAAGCTGCGAACCAAGTAGCAACAGAGGCTGGAATCGAGTTGGAGATGCTCTACGTCGGGAAAAGCAACCCGCGGGAGAAGGTTCGAAAGAACGGCGAAACTATCAAAGACCAAAATCTGAGCCACATACTCCCAGACCTGAAACTAATATGGTTCTTCTGGGTGAGGCTAGAAAGCATGTGGCCTTCCAGAGCAAAACACAGCAGAACAGATGAGGACGACCCCATACTGCCGGAAATCCTCACAATTCTAAGCTACGATGGAAGTGATGCAGGTTGGGCAGTATTTAGCAAAGGAAATGATAAAATATTAAAAGCAAAAGAGGACACAATACTACCTTGCCTCACTGACTTCGACAAATGGAAGGACCAAGCTCGTGACATAGGCTTCATGGAAGCACTGAATCAGAGGCTGAGAGAGCTTCACAGCCCACATCATTGCAACCGTCTGATTATTCCAGGAACTACTGGTGGAATTCCAGAGAAGGTTGTTTGTTCAGAATGTGGTCGTCATATGGAAAAGTTCATCATGTATCGCTGCTGCACCGATTAAGCGTCTCGACGTTACTAAATCTCCTGCTTAAGTATGGTTTGAAGGGTTTGATTAAGTCCATAATTACTGCTGTATGTTTGATTTATCAGCTTTTTGAGTGCTTAATTATGTCTTGTGGGTGTGATTTTGTGAGTTTTCTACTTAAAAGGGCTTTGAAAGCTCTGTATTATAATAGAAAGGCTTTTCTACTAATCGGCTTTTGCATTGCTTAATTATAGGATTAGATTTTGCTTATTGTCCTCACAAAGTACTGAATGAACTCAAATTCCAAAAACGAAGAAACGGCATCGTATTAAATGTACCAGGAGACAGGTAGCAACAGTGAAAAAACAAACACTGCGCTGTTTAAAACTGGCAATAAAGCAACATATGCTCCGGAAACATGAACATCTCCCACCGTAAATTCTAGGAGAGTCACCATATGAAGCATCAAACAATCCTTTATAAGCAGAAACTAAACTAAAATGTCACAGTCCCGCATCCGCATACAAATCAAACGTCTGAGAGCAGTGTTATATGTAAATTGAAGATTTGGGAATGAAATAAATTTACGCTTCCGTTGACGCGTCCTAAATGGAATGAGCCCAGGAAAAGAACGCAGCGCCTATCGAAAGCCAGAATCGAATCGAAGAGGAAGATGAAAACTTTGAGGTGCTGTTGCGAATAGTAGTGTTCAAGGGCTTCGTTGATCGCTGATGGCTTTATATCAAATGGAGTGGGCGTAATATTTGGGCCGGGCTAGTGTTATAGGCCTTGTCTTAAAGCTCCCAATACACTATATGCAACAGGGAAAATTTAACAAACCTTACACTTAAGGTTTGTATATTGAGGAAATAGCCACTAATTTTGTAAATTGTAAAAATGACAACCCAAGCATACTATATTTAAAAAATAGTCATTCTTGAAAATCAGCCCATGTGATTTCCACTCCTAAAATCTCTCTCAATTCAAATTCTCCACTCCTAAAATCTCTCTCAATTCAAATTCCTAAATTTAATCAATTTATCCTTATTGATTACAGTTTGAATTAATTTTTCAAAATCACAAACATTGTTTCAATTTTTTTAATCATGATTTTATCTATCAGTTCTGTCACAAAAAATCGGAAGTTCACATAAGTGTCCAAGCACTAGCTCACATAAGTTTCCAAGACACTTCATTACTAAAACAGAAGTTCACAAAAGTTCACATGCACAAGTTCACATATGTTTTTAAGGAATGCCTCATAACAAATGCCGAAAGTTTACACAGGTTCGCGTACGCAGTGTTCGCATGAAAAAATGTTAGAGTTAAGGTTCCCAAAGGTTGACACACCAATTAATCATATCTTATTACATTTTTTAGGTTCAGAACGGTTCACAAACAAAAGTTACAGAAGTTCACAAAAGTTCACATGCACAGATTCACATATGTTTTTAAGGAATGTCTCATAATAAATGTCGAAAGTTTACAAAGGTTTGCGTGGACAGTGTTCGCATAAAAAAACGTTAGAGTTAAGGTTCACAAAGGATCACACATCAATTAATCAAATCTTGTTACATTTCTAAGGTTCAC
>CANYCX011792472.1:0-10312 GCA_948193385.1 Breynia disticha f. nivosa | reverse complement strand
GAAGTTGATACAGCAAGGAGAAGGTGATTTTGAGTGATTTTCTTGAAGAAATCAAAGCTTAAGGTAAGGAATATGATGGTTTACTTTGGATTGACATTTAGTTGATGGAATGAGTTTTAATGGTAAATAGTTGCTGGAATTTCTGTAATTCTTTGCTGGAATTGTTGTTGATTAATGCTGAGATTATGGTTTAGATGTGAGGAAAAGCTAGGATGATTTTTGTATGAAGAATTCATGGTAAAGTTGGTAGAAAAATGTATAATCTAAGTTTAGGTAAAGTTGATTTTGGTTGACAATGAGTTAATATTGAGCTGAAATGCTTAATTAATGCTTAGTAAATGGATGTAAAATGGATGTAATGAAGTGAAATCAATGTGAATTCAAGTATGTGAATGATGTGAATGAGTTTGAGAAAGATTGGTTTAGTATGGAAATGTTGGCAAAGTGAACCTAAAGTTAACTTAGAGTTGATTTAAGGTTTCCTTTAGATAGTTGAATGATTCTCAATTTAGAATAAATGTTTGGATTGGTTAATAATGTATTATATATGGTTGATTTCGTACAGGAGGATCTGTACGACGGCTGGGAGACTGTTGAGCCAGTGTTTGGCTATTGTTTGCTTGTTTTCGAGGTAAGTATTCGGGGGTTACGTGTAAGTGTTCTTATGCTTACTAAATTGGATCGTAATTTATTTAGAATTACGTTGATTAAGCAAAGTATAGCAAAGACGCTTATAATGGATTGTTGAGTTGCTAGTTGAACCTTAGTGAACGTGAAATGTTTGCTTGATTTACCTATATGGTATGTATTGTTTGATATGTTATACCTTTGTGGTATTTGTTTTGTACGAGTTATTTATTGATTGATACCTGTGTGGTATTGTCTAATTTGCTCTGTGTTAGCTAATATTAAATGTTTTAGCTGTGCTGTGTGCTTTACAAAATGCTGGGTTGTGTGCGACGTGAATGTCATTCTACTGTTGTGTGCTTATCTGAATGTCATTCATCTATACATGTTTGTGTGACACGAGCCTGTGTGGCCATTATATTCTGAGCTTGCTGTGTGATCTGGATCAGATATTGGACTTGTTGTGTGATCTTGTCCATATTACGAGCTTTGGACTTTCTGTGTGATCTGGTCCTTATTGCTCATTCCTCTGCTGTGTGCGATAGAGGATAATTCCACTGCTGTGTGCGACAATGGATAATACCCGGGTCATTCTGTGTGAAATTGCATTTCATTGCACTTCATACATTATATTCATATATGTATGGCTGAGATTGCTATTGTTGAACCTGTGTGGTTTGTATTTTGCTGTATGCACGATATTGAATGATCGTATTATGCTGTGTGCTTACTGTTTGATCTGTGTGATCATATTGTGCTGTGTGCCAAAGTTTGATAAAGCTGTGTGCTAGATTATAATCGATAGCTGTGTGCTGAATTTGAGATCTGTATGATAATGAATTGTCTGGTATTCAGGGACAAGATAAATACGCATGTTCTCGTGCTATTATATACTTTCCCCTGCACGTCATTTACATTAAAGCTGAGAATACTTACTGAGTATTGTTTATACTCACCCCGTTGTTGTTTTAAATGATTGTGGAGATCGTAGGTAGCTGCCTTTCACTGGACTACAGAGTTGATCGATACTTTCCAGAGCTACGTCAGAGGTCGAGCTCCAGTTGTCATTTTTGTTATTTTGGATTTGTACATATTGTACATTTGTATATACAGGTTTTTAGTTTGAATGTTTTCAAATTATTTTGCCTCCGCTACTTCTTTGTTTTACGAATGAAAATAGATTTGGGCTAGTGTTTTGATTTATAAAGCGTGTATATATCTTTTATTTTCTCTCTCCTCTGTTTTTAGACTTGATTTATATCATTTCTATAAATTATATGGTTTATCAGGGAAATTGGTTTACAAAAATGAGTTCCACATTTGATGTCCACAAACAAGCTTTTATCCCCACTCATGTGCCTTGAGCATCCACTATCTACATACTAAGTATTAGGTGGAGCCTTCATTCTTCTTGGTACCTACAAAAGAAATCATTTTCCTCTTCATTAGTACCCAAGCCAACTTGGGTCCTTTAGTGTTAGCCATGTGAACCATATTTGGTACTATGGTCCCTTTCACAACCCAAATTCTCTAGTACAAGCATAAGTGCCATGTCCAAATTTCAAACACTTATCACAAGTAGGCAAAACACTCTCATCATTTTCAATTTTACTAGCTTTCACAAACTTAGTCAACAAGCATGAGTTCTTATTGTATGAATCACAACCAAGTCCATTTCTTGATATCGAATATCTTTGCAATGAAAGTAACTCCTCAAATTTTTCTTTACCACTAGTGAATTTACCAATTGCAAGTGAAAATTCATTTTTGAGCCTTTTAATTTCATTGTTAAGTTCCTCTTCTTTAATCAAGCAAGTTTCATGCAAGGTTCCTTATCTTCCTTATGCTCAACTTTACTCATATCATTTAACTTGTCACTCAACACATCAATATCAAGCATAAGTTTCTTGTTATCTTACTTTAGCCTCTTGTTCATCTTAAGCACATTTTCAAAATCATCTTGTAATTTCATATGGACATCATGCAAGTCACTCTCAAGCAAGTCATCATCATCATCATCACTCAATTCAATAGAAAAATTAGAAGATACCTCATCCTCATCATCACTAGTGTGATGACTTTTGGCCTTAAAAGCTAGATTTGTCTCTTTATTTCCATGCTCTTCCCTTTCATCATTACTCCAACTAGCAATGAAGGAACCCTTCTTCTTTCCCTTATCATATCTCTCATTGGATTGATGCTTTGATGATGTTCTAACCTTGCATTCCTTAGTATAGTGCCCTTTCTTGCTACATTTGAAATAACTTCCATCATTTTAGTTGTTTCTCTTGTCATCATCACCTCTTCTCTTGTCATTCTTGTAGTTTCTTCTTTTATCTCCTCCTCTTAGCTTTTTCCTTCTTGAGTTCATCAAGTTTTTGAATTTCCTCAAATTTCTAGCATAAAGAGCTATTTCCTCATCCTCCTCTTCATCTTCAAGTAAGTCACCATCACTTTCTTCACAGTGAGATTGGCTAGCTTTTATAACAATGTTCTTCTCCTTTGGTTTTGATCTTCCACCTTTAGTCTTTAGAATAATCTCATAGTTAATCAAAGATCCAACCAAAGTATTGAATCCCAATATATTGAGATCCTTTGATTCCAAAATGGCAGTGACTTAAGAATCCCACTTTTTAGGAAGTGATATAAGAATCTTCTTCATTTGTTCACTATCACTCATTGTTTTTCCTAAGCTACTCAAGCCATTCATATTTTTTCCAAATCAATCTAGCATGTCGTTGATTTATTCTCCATCCTTTATAGTGATCATTTCATACTCATGGAGCAACATTTTAATCTTAGTTCCCCTCACTTGATTGGTTTTCTGAGACTCAAAATTAAAACCAATATTTTCTAAATATTCAAATCCCTTTCCGATTTTAATTTCAAATCTTGAAATATAATTCATTTATCCAAATATTTCCAACTATTCAATCAAATTACGTGGATAATTTCAAGGAGTTAACAATTAATCACGTATAAAAATTTATACAATAACGTAAGAACATAAAGTTCAAACCAAATCATTCATTTGAAAACTCTTTTACAAAACTATCCACTTTTACAAATCCGTGCTCGAATCCTCCTCGCGACAATCCTGCTATAATTGCACAACATATAAACAAATAAAAGGGGTGAGTATAAAGATATACTCAGTAAGTGTAAATCCAATTTAAGTTTAAATGAAGTGCAGGGGTCTAGTTAGCACAGGCGTGCTGATGAACACGAGGTCGCGTTCATCCCTTTATCGCCAATAGTCAAATATCATATTGAAACACAAGTTCATTCTTATTAAGATTCCACTTTCAACACGATGACTTGATGGTCAGTATGAAGACCTACTCAATCTCAGAAATGCCTATTCAATTCTTGTTTTAAGGTAATTTAGCACACAACACATCTCATAGTATAGCACGCAGAAACTATGATCAATAAGGAGCACACAACTTTCCATTTTACAATCAAACATAATAGCCAGAGAGGCAACATAAAACACATAAGTATTATATCACATAGCTATCGATAATCCACATAGGAATTCATTAACTTAGGCACACAACAATCATGAACCACACAGGTTCTAAATCACACAGATATTATAGCATGACATAGATACGAATGTATGAAATGAAATGTCAATGCTAATGCAAATCCACACAGGATGTACCCGTGTTTTGCCCACCATAGCACACAGTAGTGGGAATCCTTTATCGCACACAGCAAAGGAATGACATATAGCCTGAGCACACAGCTCTGAGTATAAAACTCGTAAATATGGACCGCACACAGCTCAGTCCTCATCCACACAGGAATAGTATTGCCAGATAGGCTCGTGTCACACAGACTTATGCAATATGTATGAATGTAATCAATATGAATATCATTCATATTCTCGCACACAGCAACACTCACACAGAGCACAATATCGATCCATACAGGATTATAATCGTACACAGCTCATTCATTCAATCGTATCACACAGATACTAATCATACAAAATTATATCGTTAGTATCAGCACACAGCTCGTATCATTCTTTCCTTTGATCAATTATAACACACAGCAAATGAATACTTAAGCAGGAAAATATAACTCACACAGAGTATAATCCATATAGGAAAATAATGATCACACAGATCATGAAGCACAAAGCAATATATTTTCATATCAATATCACGTCTGCTCATATACAAAGTAATTCCATGCTTTAATAATAACAACACGTCCACCACATGTCAACTATATATCAACATATCAATGTCAACATTTAATTATATACATTCCATTTTCATATCATCCACCAAATCAACATATAATCAATCCACGACGGAATCATTTTCAATATTGATTCGTCTAACCTTAGCAATCTCAGCAATTCATTATAGGCCAACTATTATTATTTATATAGAAGCCTAAATAACAAGGTTTACGAATCAATTTAGTAAGTGTAAGAACACTTACCTCGAAAAGCAATAAAAGTAGAAGTTAACATAGCTCAATCATCATTCCTCATTCGTAAAGGTTCTCCTGTATGTAATTCACAACATACAAATCATAAATACTCATTTACCACATTCATTCTTCCTTAAAAAATCAAACTACGCATTTGCCAACTTAACGTCAACAAATTATCATCCTTTCCTTATCATTCATCCTCACAAAATGGCATCCATTCAAGGATATTTCCATTCCAACATATACATAAGTTTATTTCAGCTCTAATCATGTCATTTCATCATTAATTTCCATAAATTACATGTAATTACTAAGGTTTACAATTCCAGCAGTAAACCCTTTGTCAAACTTCATTAAACCCTCAAGATTTTCATTCTTTTCATCAACCTTGCATCATAAAAGCATCCTAACACATTCTCAGCATTAAGTTCAATCTTTCTATATTATATCCATCAATTCCACCAACTAAAACCTCACATAACAACCATACAAAAGCAGCATAGTCAGGGTATAAACCATATGTAAACCTTTACACCACTTACTTTATGAACCTAGGTTGATGGTTGCAAAAATTCAATCCCAAATCACTTCCTTCTATATTAAACCCAAGTTTCCTCACTTTTTTGCTCTTCTTTCACATTCTAACAATTGCTGGAAATGAATAGAAGAGTATAGAAGAGCGTTGCCTCTTCAAACCTCACACCTTTATATTTTTTTTCACAAAATCAGCACAGCACGCTTAGTGGTTGGAAAGAACGCATGGTCGTTCCCACAATGTGTTCTTTTGTGTCCACCGCGCGTACTTTCAATTTTCAGAATTTTTCGATTTTTCTTGATTTCTTTCGTGTCAACCTTACGTCAACCTTTCATATACCTTTATATATTGATGTTTAAACATTAATTTAACTTAATTTTAATATGAAAATTTTTTCTGGATGTTACAGGTTTCCTCATAAGTCATTTTTAGCCTATCCTACATATCTTTAGCACTTGTGCAAGAACCCATGCGATTCTTCTCTTCGGTGGATAGTGCACAAAGAATGAGCTTCATGGCCTTGGCATTGATGTAGACTTTATCCTAATCTTCATCACTATAGTCTAGCTCATCCTTCAAATCACCATTGCCATTTCATGGGACACAAGGACCATGAATGATGACCTTCCAATACTTGATTCCATCACACATAATGTGAATCTTCATGTGGTTCTTCCAAGATGAGTAATTAGTGCCATTGAAAAGAGGAGGGCAGTTTGGATTCACACTAAAATCACCAAAGTTTCCTTCTACCATTCTTGGATCTTCTAGTCAAGGATAATAAGCATTCAAAGATGAGCACCAAGCTTTGATACCAATTGTAGAGTCCAAAAAACCTCTATAAAGGGGGATTGAATAGAGGTTACGAAAATGGATGGAATTTAAAAACTTTTTGCAAGTATAAGTGTGAGAGGAAGAGAAGAAAATAGAGACACACGATTTAAAGTGGTTCGGTGATCAACACCTACTCCACTACCTAGGCTTTCACTAATAATCCACTAAGTTTTTCTTGGTACAGTTGGTTTCTGGCTCAAGCCACCTCATAAGCAATCTGATTTTTGGCTCAAATCAAACCACAAAGAGTAAACTAGTTCACTTTAGAAGACTCTTCTAGGTAGAACAAAAAGAACACTAAGAACACAAGTAGTAATTGAGAGCAAGTGCTTAAGAAACAAAGTTGAATCCTTTAGAATGCTTGTGTTGACCTCTCTCCTCTGTCCTCACTTCTATTTATAAGTTCCTTGTGTTTTTGCTCGTTGGTCTTTGTCATGGATCACTTTAATTTGCTTTTTCAATGTTAACTTGTCTCTACTATCAGCTTCTCCAGCTGACTAGTTTATACTGTACTTGAGTATTTAAACCTCCCAGTCGACTGGTTTTAACACCAGTCGAGTGCTTTGCATTCCAATAGCCTCCAGCCTTTCAAAAAATACGACCTTCAATCCAGTTGACTGGTCTACCCTGCAACATTTATCAGTCAACTGAAAGACACATAAGTCAACTTACCTGCACCAGAATTCAAATTTCAAATCTTCAAAAAGTAAACCCTGATATGATGATGTCATTCTGAAGATTTGTTCCTGTATTTTGTCGGCAGAGATCAGAGCCAACGATTGGTTTCCTTTCCAGTCGATTGGTTTGATGTTGTGGTCCCAAAACTAGCCGTTGCTAGCCTCCTTATTGATTTACCAGCACACCAGTCGATTGGTCTCCACAAAGGTTGACTGGTACCACAAAGATTCATCTTACTTGACTGCTTTTCACTCTACTCAAGTCATTCCTTACTTAGTCTTTGTAACAATCCTTCAAATACTCACTTTTCAATCTCTAACCTACACACTACATTTATTAAATTCATAAATTTTTCAATCAGATCAAAACTTAGGACGGATTTACATTGTCAACCACCATTGGTCCAACAAAATGATATATTGGCTTATGTGATTCGGTAGAATGCTCTTGTGCATTGTTTCATTTAGATTGAAATTTATGAAAGTTGTGACCCTCAAATACGGACACAACTCTGAGCACACAGCAGAGGTATGACATATAGCCTAAGCACATAGCTCTGAACAGAGCTCGTAAATACGGACAATAGCACACAACAAGTCCAGGATAACACACAGTAATCATTTATCCACACAGGAATCATATTTTTTCCACACAGGCTCGTGTCACACAGTTATGCGATATACAAATGTATGAATATAACCAATATGAATATCATTCATATTCGCACACAATATTTGAATGACATTCATTCTGTACACAGCACAACATATAACATAGCACACAGTAGAGCACACAACATAATATTCATCTCAGCTCACACAGAGCAAATCAAATAATACCACACAGGTATTCAATCAATATCCAATCAAGTAATGCCACACAGGTAAACAATCCATTTCAAAATCAAAACATACCAATACAATCATAAACCAAACATCTCATATTCAATAAGATTCATCTAACAATTCAGCATTTCATTATAGGCCAACTACCATTACTTTGCTTAATCAACATAATTCCAAATCAATTACGAACCAATTTAGTAAGCGTAAGAACACTTACATCGAAATCAATCCAAAACAATAAATGAAACTCCGAATCAAAGTCCTCCTATAGTCGTACAGATCCTCCTGTACGAAAATAACCATATACGATATATTAAACAACCATTCATCTATTGATTCTAACCTTAGAATCATTAACACATATTTTCAAATCCTAAATCATGAATTCCAGCAAAACCCTTTGTAAACCTTAAGTCAACTCTATGTCTTCTTCATTTCCTAAACCTTTTTCTTCTTCCAATCATTCTTAACACATAATTACATTCAATCCAAGTTTATCAAACTCAATTTCATCATTTCCTGTAGTTATAACTTCACTCTAATTCAGCAAACTCAATCCATAATTCTTACATCAACCTAAAGTAAACCATACACTTTAGCTACCATCTTACCTTAAGCCTTAGGATGAAATTTTTGCAAGAAATAGGAATCCTCTGATCAAACCTCAGTTTCTTCAGCCTCCTCTGCTTCTATTTTTGCTCTGGTAGGAATTAGGCATATTGTAAGTTTCTCCTGTTCTCGATGGTTTGTAACTTTATATTTTTTTCACCAAAACAACAATCCACGTGTGGTGGAATGTGAACTACGCGTGGTGATAACGACCACGCGTACTTCCCTTTCCACTGCGCGTACTTTTGATTTTCAAATTTCTCCGATTTTCTTCGATCGTTTCATGTCAACTTTGATCAACCTTTATATATTAATGTTTAAACATTTATTTATCGTCATTTAATGACGAAAAATATCCAGAATGTTACAACTCTCCCCCTCTTAGAAAATTTCATCCCTGAAATTTCAAATCAAGGAACTTTGAAGAAAAGCCAAATTGTAACATTCTATATCGAAGTCTGGAATCGAAACGTACCTCAATGATCCGATGTAGAATCAGGAAACAGATATGGATACTGATGTCTCATATCTGACTCGACCTTCCAAGTCGCTTCTTTTGGTGAATGAAAACTCCACTTCACCAAAACCATCCGAATCTCATGATTCCTCAGCTGTCTCACCTATCTGTCTAACATCTCAACAGGCTCCTCCTCGTATGTCAACTCGTCAGAAATCTCCAACTCTGGAGCACTCAACACGTGACTAGGATCTGATCAGTACCGTCTCAATATAGAAACATGGAATACATCATGTAATCGGGACAACTCTGCTGGTAACCTCAGTCTGTAAGCTAGCGGTTTCACTCTCTCTATAATCTCGTACGGTCCGATATACCTAGGACTCAGTTTACCCCGTCTCCCAAATCTAATCACACCTCTCCAAGGTGAAACTCGCAAGAAAACTCACTCGCCGACCTCATACTCTATCTCTTAGTGATATCGGCCGTAGTAGCTTTTCTGACGATCCTGAGCTACTGCACACATCTTTTTACAACATTCACTTTATCTAGGGTTTGCTAAACCAACTCTAGTCCCTCAATCTATCGCAAACCCTCAACATCCCAGTAAATTGGACTCCTGCACCGTCTCCCGTATAACACCTCGTAAGGTGTCATCCCTATACTAGAATGATAGCTGTTATTGTATGCAAATTCAACTAAAGGTATGTGATCGTACCAACTACCATAAAACTCCAGAATACATGCTCGTAACATATCCTCAACTGTCTGAATCGTCCTCTCTGACTGACCATCAGTCTGAGGATGGAAAGCCGTACTAAACCTCACATGAGTACCCATCGCATCCTAGAGACTCTGCCAGAATTACGATGTAAACCTAGGATCACGATCAGACACTATCGAAGTAGGAACACCATGTAATCTGACAATCTCGACAACATATAAATCAGTAAGCCTATCTAACGTGTCGTCCTAATGGATAGCTACGAAATGAGCCGATTTCGTCAGTCTGTCAACAATAACCCAAATAGCATCTTGACATCTAACCGTCCTCGGTAAATTGATAATGAAATCCATGGTGATCTTCTCCCATTTCCACTCTGGAATATCTAATGATCTCAATTTCCCTGTCGGAGCCTGATGTTCTTCTTTTATCTGTTGACATTGGAGACATCTAGCAACAAACTCTGCTATCTCCCGCTTCATATGTACCCACCAATACATCTCTCAGAAATCTCGATACATTTTTGTACTACCAGGATGAACTGATAA
>CANYCX011792357.1:0-10541 GCA_948193385.1 Breynia disticha f. nivosa | reverse complement strand
AATATTTTTTTATACATTTGTTTAATTTTCTTTATTATTATTATGACTATATTATTATTAATTTGTTTGTGTTGTTGATCATAGGAATTTGATTTATTTCAAAGCAAGGATTTTGGATCCTCCACACAAAAAACACAATTGGAACAATATTTGGATGAGATAGGAACTAACAAGAATACTGATTTGAACATGTTAGAATTTTGGAAAGCAAATCAGTTTAGGTATCCAAATCTTACAGCAATAGCTCGTGATATTCTTGCTATGCCTGTGATTACAGTTGCATCAGAAAGTACTTTTAGTGGCAACGGTCGAGTACTTGACCAATATCGCAACTCTCTTAAACCAAAAACCGTTCAAGCACGTTTATGCACAAGAGATTGGCTATATGGAAACATTGATAATGATATCACATTCTTCTAATTTGTGCAATTTTATTATTCTTTATATTGAACTTGATTTTATTCCTAAATTTTCAACAATGCAATTACACGATGATATTATACAAATTATATGAGTTTATTTTTTTAATATTTATATCATAAATAGTAATTTTTGATAAAAAATACATAACACAATTGATACAAAGTAACATTTGTACAAAAAAACAAAATGAAAGTAGGATGAATTATACTTTTATATACTTATTTAAATAATCTTATAAAAGTATGAACTCATTAATTTTGTTAACAATAATACTATTCAATAAATTTGAACAACTAAAAAAATTATTAAATAAACTTTTAATTAGAGAATAAGACTTCAATAAAAAATAAAATGGATGATTAATAGTATAAAAAATTATGGTACACTTTTTAATGAAATTTAGTAAAACTATAAGATAAATTCAAGAGGTTATAGTTGGAAGAAATATTTAGTAGATGGTAACAATAAAAAATATTTTTAAAAGTGCTAACATACAAAAATTTCTTACAAAAATATTTCAATGCCCAACGCAAAAAGAGAAGATTTTGTCCAATACTTCTTTTTTAAATATTCTTCATTTTTTATTTGCTATGTAATATTTTCTATAACAACACACTTAAGTTTATTTATATTTTTTTTACTGGCATTCACTATACAATGTACCACTATTTCTTATATTATTAATCATCTATTTCATTTTTATTGAAGTCTTATTGTCCAATTATAAATTTATTTAATTTTTTTAGTTGTTTATATATATTGAATAGTATCATTGTTAACAAAATTAATGGAACGATATTTTTGTAAGAATATTTAAAAAATATATAAAAGTGTAATTCACCAACACAAAAAAGTGCTAATAAATATTTTTGGATGCAAAATAAAAAATATTATTATAGAATTAATTATTAAATAAAAATATAAAAGAAATATAAAGCGAAAATGATAATAAAATAGAATATATATATAAATTCAAAATCGTTTAATGTACATACAAAGTATATATATATATATATATATATATATATATATATATATATGTATATACACACACACACAACTATCCTAAGAGGAGGGCGGAGGTGGCAGTGGATGACGAGATATGGAACAACCATTGGGATCAATGGGCGGACGTGAAAAATACAATTCCATCTGTCATTACAGTTTTGCGAATCGCTAGTCGTTTTGTTATTGTTGATGCTCGTTCTGTTCTTGTTATGCAGCAACACCTGTTCTTATGTTTCTAACTCGAGAACGAATGTGCTGGTGCCGTCTTGCCGTGGATTGCAAATATGCTCAAAGAAATAATTAGAAGTAGCGGACCCATGCCAAAAACATATCCTCCAAGGTGGACACTACTTAAGGCCTCCATGTATGCCTTGAACTCATCTTGCATGCTCGTGTTGCCCTCAGAACACTGCTGATTAAGTGCGGTCTGGGCATTATCTGTTAAGAAAAACTTAGTCATATATGGATACTAAATGTGTGTATTGAGCGTCCAATTTTTTTTTGGACACTAAATTCGCAGAATCTTATAGTGTTTGAATATGAAAATTTGGGCTTGAATTGATTATAAAGGGTTAATAACACATACGATATATTTTCAAATACAAGACACAAAAATATTATTATATGTTTTTTTACTAAAAAGTAGAATTAAAATAAGTTTGACGCTCAAAATTTCACTTTTCATACATTAGAAAATAATAATTCAGTAATTAAAAATCAGTATAATTTTTTTGCAAAATTTCCAAGAGGAAAAACAGAAAATACACAATAAATTTTTAGCGCCCGCATTCCAGTGATACCCTATCATACCGTGTGAAGTTTTCATGCTCAAAACAATGTAACGTTTCCATCCAAAAGTTTACAAGGCCAAAGGCGAAATAGTTAATCCACTTTACAAGTTTTATGATCATGCCCAAAACTAAATATATTGATTGAACATAACAAAGGTAAATTGAATGGATCCCCCCCAACCTTGTCAAACTAGTCCCAAAATATTTGAAGAGCGTTGTAACATCCTCGTCTTAAAAACTCGTAATTAGTGAAATGATTAATTAAATTAAGCTAAAAAATTAATAAATAAATCGTAATTAAAAGATAGGTTATAATATTGCTACAGGTGAATATTTGAAGAAAAGAATTATAGTATGAATGGCGTGCCACAGGTTGTGCCGATGGACACAGGGTGTGCTGATGGCGCAGGGGGTGCCAATGGTGGCACTGGTTGTGCCAATTAGAAAATGAGGGTGGTGAAGTGGCAATTGTAAATGAATCTCAGAAATTGAAAAGGTTCAGCACGGGGTGTGCCAAAAATTGGCACAGGTCGTGCCAGTTAAAGCATGTTGATTTGGCACATTTACAAAAGCTTCGAAAATTGAAGCATGAGGAGGTTACATTGGCACAGACGCATGCCAATTTTTGACATGGGCCGTGCCATTGAAAATTTTTTGATTTTATATAAGTTTTGGAAATTGTAACCTGAGGTATAATTGGCACAGGTCTTGCCAATTAAGCACGGGTCGTGCCAATTAAGGACGGGTCGTGCCACCGATAAACAATTTCTATAAATATGTGCATTTCAGACAAAAAAGTAAAACGAAGGAAAACCAAAAAGAACAGGGGAAAAAGAGGAAACAAAGGAGAGTGAGCGAGAGAGAAAAATAGAAATAAGAATATCGCAAAATAATTCAGAGGAAAGTAAATATCGATTAAGGAAATACCAAATATTCGATCGAGGAAATAGAGGTAAGAATAATTATGGAGTTCCAAATAATTGTTCGTATAATTGTCAGGATTTATATGGATATTTGTTATTTGAATTATGGTATTGATTATAGGAAATTTATTCGGTGAATTTATTGGATATTTATAGCAAGATTGAAATTTCGAGGAGCTAGGATCATACGGAAACACGGGTGAGTAATCCAGACTCACTTAAATAAGGTTATATGTGTGATTGCCTAAATAAAAAGATAATTAATGGATATACCATGTTGATTGAGTGATTAGTTAGAAATATTGATTATATGAGAACTGTTAGAATTGTTAGCGTGTGAGTAATCCAGACTTAATTTTAAATGCAGTTTTATGTGAATTATTATAATTGCTAAAGTGTGGATATTATTGATAGAGTATATGATTTATATGTTTTCTAGAACAAATGTGATTATAGATGAAATCCTAGGAAAGATCCTAAGAAAGTACTGATACAAAATGAAATACACAATAACATATATGTCAAAGGAAGTACATGATCCTTCATGACTTCACATAATTCAGAGACATATGATCGTATTTCAGTAAATACGATTAATAGAATACATATGAATTTATAAAAGAATACAAATGATATAAGAACATATGAAAACACAGTCATATGATTTCACAGTCATATGAAAACATAGTCATATGATTACACAGTCACATGATACACAGGATACAACATACATAGATAGTGGTGGTGATACATGATAAGTGGTGGTGATACAGATAGTGGTGGTGATTGGAGACGGATGTATAATGGAGACAGATGTATAATTTATAGTGGAGATGGATGTGTAGCGCAACACAATATAACATAGTATAGACAACACAGTATACACAGTACAACTTAGTTCAATAAGCACAGTTCACATGTTTATATGGTCATATGTATTAAAGAATACAAGATACAAAATATGAGAAAAAGTATACAGATGATAAGATATACATGTCCTCACATATATATATAGAAATACAGAATTAAAAGAACAGATAAGATTAAAAGATGATAAGTAATTATAGATGATAACTCACTGAGACTATAACTCATTCAACTGCAATCTTTGTTTTAGGAATAGGTACTAGAAGATAGTCCAGTAAGTGGGTCAGCTGCAGCTCCTCTACAGTTTCTCTCTCGACAGCCAGATATTTTTAAATGCTTTTGCATTTTAAGTTAAATTATATAAGCTATATGTTAATTAGTTTAGGTTGTTACAAGCGTAGTCCCAGAATAACCACACACCTACCTGTTAACTTGCACCATTTATAATATATCCACAAGAGATAACAACGAGTATTAAAACTCAATGAGTGTATATTTCTCCCACATCACTGTACTGACTATGAAGCCATCACATTTCATTAATTCACACACATGTGAATGTTTAAGAACATTTTAAAATTTTCTTTTATGTTATACAAGTTATTCATCAAGCCATACAAGTCAATTTTCCCAACCATAACCTTCCTGCTCTGGTTTTCATCGAGTTAGGCAAATTTTAGAGTCCAAAATGATTTGGGAAACGGTCTGGCAAGACCATTTGCCAGACCATGTAGTCTGAGTTTAAGTTTCTCTCCAATTCCAGAATGGTTGAAACGGTTTGGCAAATGGTTTGGGCAAACTTTTTCCAGGTCATTTAATTTCCCAAAAATGCCTCTAAAACTCAGGTTTGATTTGAAGTAGTGGAACCGAGTAGGAAACGGTTTGCCCAGGCCGTTCCCCTATCCGTTTCCACTTGATTCCAGTCATAATTGGCCTTTTTTTAATCATATCCAACTACACTATTGCATTTACCATAACCCTATACTCCTAAACATGACATCTTAAACAAATCCCTCATCACACATGATCACACATTACACTCTAGTAATCATAAATGATATATTACATCTTATGAATGCTTGTGATGCATGCACATGCAAATTACGCAAATCATGCGATAAATCTTGGGTACTGAACCCTTTCTTTTCATTTTACGTATTCAATGCCACAATCCTGCCCCGCATCCTTTTACGGGCTATAAATGACTCCCCAACATCCTTTCATGAGCTCTAAGTGACCTCCCTCACATACTTTTATGGCCTCTATGTGCCTCTCCACATCCTTTTGCAGGCTTTAAATGCAAAGTGCACAATGATGATATGTTCATGAATGTGCATACAACAATTCATCACCCATTCAAACAACCAAAGCCAACACATGAATTCATGATTTTTGACCTTGTTCATCTCGGGTACACAACCCTCAAATTCTCTTACATAATCACTTGTCGACAACTCGTGCCTTTATCTTTCTTTTCACATCGGGTTCCTTATTAACCCGTTTATCATAATTTTCCACATTCTTTTATACCTTTGATCTTGTTTCCATTTTTAATCACACACCATATCATTTTGAACCCAATAAGAACCAATGAATGTTGAATGGCATGCACACATAATCATATTGCAACAAGCATATAGTGAATTCAAACACATCATTAAATCATGCACAACATACCCCATACAATTAATCCACATATATTTAACCATCAATGACACTCAAAGACAAGTAAGTGACAAGTAGACACTCACCTGTATCCTGAGTTAAGATCGCTGCTCCAGCGCCTACTCGCCTCACTCCCTCCTCATTGTCCTCTCTTTCTTTCTTCCTCTCTCAAGCATTTCCTATCCTTAACCCTAGTTAGTAACTCACTCTCAAGCACTTCTTTATCTTATGTGGGGTTTTGGAACATTTACCTCTTTGTTTTCCTTCTTTTAACTGGGTTTCCTTCTCTCTACGTGTCTTTTAAATTGTGGGGGAAGGGATGGATGGAAGAGAGATGGATTGGTGCTCTTGGGTTGATTTTAGAGTGGAAAGGTGTTTCTTTTCGAATGAGGGAGGGTTTTAGGTTTGAAGTCCATTTTAAAATTGATTCTTCTGCTTTTTAGTGTATTTCCTCGAAGGAAATGGTCTGTAAAACGCTTGGCCAAACCGTTCCATAAACAGTTTGATCCTTCTTTCTGAAATGATCATTCCTATGAACAAAAAATTTTGGGAAATAGTTTTGTCAGAATGTTTCCCAGACAGTTTAGTTGGATTCAGTGCAATTTTTCCTCTGTTTGTGAATGAAATTCATTCGATCCCTTTTATGTTTTTACGTGATATTTTTCCTAATAATTTAATAGTTTATTTTAGGGAGAAAATTTGAGGGAGTTACAACTCTCCGCTCCTTATAAAAATTTCATCCCCAAAATTTTCCTTTCCATTAATTTATTGACAAAATCAAAAGAAACACAAATCTCATTGTTATATCCCCTAGTAAGGTTCTTCGGATTTACCCCTAGGGAGCTCTGAATTTCCAGGGAACAAGTGTGGGTAACGCTCCCTCATGTCACGTTCCACCTCCCAAGTAGCCTCACGTGACAAGTGAAAACTCCATTTTACCTTTACCATTGGTATTTTGAGATTCCGAAGCCTCTTTACTCGTTGATCTAAAATCTCTATGGGCTTCTATATATAAGATAGGTTCTCTAAAACCTCTAACTCTCGTTCTCGTATCACATGGCTAGGATTAGACTTGTACCTTCTCAAAATAAAAACATGGAATGCATCGTGCAATTTGGATAACTCTGTCGATAGACCAAAGGCCCAACCCTTTCGATGAACTTGTATGTCCCAATGTACATTGGACTCAACTTGCTTGTTTGTCTGAAACAAACCATGCCTCACAAGGGGCAGACCTGTAAAAATACCTGATCCCCTACTTCGTAAGTCATCTCCCAGTGGTATATATTGTATTGACTCTTCTGTTGGTCTTACGCAGCCTTCATACACCTCTTTACAGTATCATTTTTCCACCATGTGTTGAACTGATTTTGGCCCTTCCAGTTGTTGTAACCCCTTTACGTCCCAATAAATAGGACTTCGACATTTCCTCCCATAAGAGTAGGTGGTCATCCCAATTACCTCTGAACTCTAATACACATGCCCTCATCATATCTTCAAGAGTTAATATCGTCCTCTCTGTCTGTCTATCCATTTAGGGGTGAAAAGTAGTACTAAAATGTAACTGCATACCTATAGCCCATTACAGACTACCTAAAAACATGATGTAAACTACTGATCTCTGTGTGATAAGATGGACACTAGAACAATGTGTAACCTCACTCTCTTGGCCACATATTTCTCTGTGATTCGGTCCAATGAGTCATCTTACGTGATAGGTAAGAAATGTGTCGACTTGGTAAGCCAATCCTTTATTACCCACACACTGCATCGTGGTGTCTAAAGGTTCGCGATAGCCCAATAATAAAATCCATGGTAATCCTCTCCCACTTCCACTCGGGAATCGTAAGCAATAATACCTTCCCTACTAGGGCTTGGTGCTATGCCTTAACTTGCTGACAGGATAAACACCTCACCACAAAATCTGCCACCTCTTCCTTCATCGTTGACCACCAGTAATATTCCCTTAAATCGCATTACATCTTGGTGCCTAGATGTGCTGCATAAGGGGAAGAGTGAGCCTCCATCAAATTGTCCTCCTTCTGCCCCCGAATGTCAGGCACACACAATCATTGATGATAATATAGAGTGCCATCCTCACTCATCCAGTGGAGAGTCTCCACATTACCCTTCTCCACTCTTCTTTCTATTTTTACTAAGAGAGCATACTAAAGTTGTCTACTAGCAATTTTGTCTAGAATTTTTGGTCTCACCTGCATATTAGCCAACATAGTTCCCTCTATAATAACCAACTATACCTTGAGTTCTCATAGCGAGAAGAGTGATTCCACATTATGGCAAATGGCATCAGGTTGTTTTTGAGTCTTTTTGCTTAGGGCTATGCCACCAAGTTCGCTTACCCAGGTGGTACTCGATCGTGCAATCATAGTCCTTAATTAGTTCCATCCACCTCTAGTGTCATAAATTCAACAGCTTCTGTGTGGCTACATATTTTAAAATTTTGTTGTCGGTGAAGATTTTTAACGTCTCACCACAGAGATAATGCCTCCCCACCTTAAGTGCATTTACAATCGTTGCCAGTTTCAAGTCGTGGGTTAGGTAATTGCACTCATCCAGTTGTAGCTGTCTCAAAATGTATGCGATCACTTTACCCTCCTGCATCAACACTCTACCTAAATCTTATTTAGATGCATCCGTATATACCACATACTCGCTTACCTCTAATGGTAATACTAGTACCAAGGCCTCAGTTATTCTGGTCTTCAGATCTTCAAAGCTCTTCTCACACTTATCATCCCACTAGAAAGGAGTATTCTTCCTCAATAATCTCGTCGTCGGTCGTGCTATATGTGAAAAATCCTAAATGAACCTACGATAGTAGTTGGCCAAACCCAGAAAACTACGAATCTCCGTAACAACTGGCAGTTCCTATTCTTGAACCGCTTTAATTTTTAATGAATTTGGCTGCACGCCATATTTAAAAATCACAAGTCCTAGAAAAATCACTTCATCCGCCTAAAACTCACACTTATTAAACCTTGCATACAATAGTCTGTTCTTTAATATTTGCAATGCTATCCTTAACTGCTCTCTGTGTTCTCGAGATTATATAAGTATGTCGTCAATGAATACCACCACAAATTGGTAGAGATGTAGTTGGAAAATTCTATTCATCAATGACATGAAACTGCAGGTGCGTTTGTGAGTTTAAAAGGCCTCACCGTGAACTCGAAGTGTCTATACTGAGTTCCAAAGGCAATTTTTGGAATGGAGTCTTCTGCCACCCTTAGTTACCAATAGCTGACCTTAAATCAATCTTTGAATACACGGTGGTCCCTCTCAATCAGTCTAACAGATCATCTATTTGTGGTAACGAAAACTTATTCTTCACCGTCATTTGATTTAGTTGTCGATAGTTAATACACAGTCACATTCTTCCATCCTTCTCTTTCACAAACAGAAATGAAGCTCCCAAGGCTATACAATTGGAAAAATAAAAATCTAGTCTAGTAACTCTTCTTGTTGTTTCTTTAGTTCCTTTAACTCTACAGTTGCCATTCGATATGTGACAATAGATACTGGGGTTGCTCTCGGTATAGTCTCTATTTCAAAATCTAGTTCACGTGGGGCAATAGCCCCAATAAATCATGGGGAAAATATCAGGGAAATCGTTTTCCACATCTACTTTTGCTACTCCCATGACCCCTCTGGTATTAATGCTGTTAGCCAAATAGGCCTCACACCCCTCTTTAATAAGTTTAGTTGCCATTATTATTAATAAAAGACACGTGGGTATTATTTTTCTCTTTGTGACTTATAAAACCTTTCTCTCTCCATTCTGCTTTATGCTCATTACCTTGGTGAAACAATCCACTATCGTATAGTTTGTTGATCGTCAATCCATCCCTAAAATCATATCAAACTCTCTCATCTATATCACTACTACATTTTCCTAAAATGTTTTCCCTCAAACTCTAGCGTACAAGTTCTAACTCTGGTTTTGGCTACTATAACGTCCCCAGCAGACATCGATTCTACTATTGGATACCTTGAAGGTTCCACTCTTCCTTTTACCCACTTGGAAAAATCATAATTCATAAAGGAGCAACTAGCCCCTAGATCTATCAGAACAAAAGCAGGAATGTCAGAGACTAGAATAATACTACTGATCGCATCTAGACGTTGTGCAGCTTCCTCCCAAGTTACCGCATATACTCGGGCCTATGGTGCGGAGGCAGTTGGAGCATAAAACCAACTCGACTGACGAAACTGGAATGTTTGACACCCCCTCTACCTCTACATTTACTGGCTGGGGTCTAATTATCCCCCCACATTGCTCTAGAGTGGTGATGTCACTCCTTCTTTGTCTGCTATCCTCCGGTAGCAGTGCCACACATAGTATAACATCCTCGTCCCGAATCACTTAATTAATATTTTAAATAAAATGTTTAGTAAAATTTAAAGTGTTTCACAATTAAAATGATGAAAATAAACAATTAGAAATAAGTATACGGAAGGGGGACAAAAGGGTGTCAAAAATAGTCGAAACGAAGCCGAAACGAAGCCAAAACGAAGGAGAGACACCTGGAAAGCATGAGAACACATGGTGGGGAGCCAAGAACGCGGATTGGTACCGACTCCGTGTAGTTTACCATCCACTCCGCGTTCTACACTAATTCCTGGAAAAAAATATAAGTCCCGACGCTTCCCGAATGTCTCAGAACTTCAAAATCACTTAAAAACTCTCCAGAGAAGAAGAAGCTAAGGAAACCAAGGAAAAAGGGGAGATTTGATTAGGAGGAGGCTGGATTTAAGTTTAAAAGTGGTTTGAGTTATCGAATCATCTATAGTTTCGAGCCGGGATCCCAACGGTATAAGCGAAACAGGTAAAACTCGAAGTTTT
>CANYCX011792066.1:0-11557 GCA_948193385.1 Breynia disticha f. nivosa | reverse complement strand
TGCCGTACAGTGCTTCATATGGGGCCATTCCAATACTGGAATGGTAGCTGTTGTTGTATGCAAATTCGATCAAGGGCAAATGCTCGTCCCAGTTGCCTCTGAATTGCAGTATACAGGCTCTCATCATGTCCTCCAGAGTCTGTATAGCTCGCTCAGACTGACCGTCAGTCTGAGGATGAAAAGCTGTGCTGAAATGAAGTTTGGTACCCATCGCTGCTTGCAAACTACCCCAGAATCTTAACACTTTTAACACTGTCCCACCAATATTTAATTAATAACATTTCGCAAAAAATTTATTCGCGCATTTATGAAATAATTCAAAAATACTTAAAAATTCTTAAAAATGGAGGGCGTTACAAGGAAGGTAAAATTATCAATCCTAAAATGAAATGTGAGGGAAAACATGTGCATTTGGTAGGGTTTTATTGGGTTTTTATAGTAGATTATGATTCTATAAACCTTTAACCCAAAAACATAAGATTTGGTAGAAATTGAGGAATTAGGATTTTTGGAAAATTTGGGGTTTTTTTTGGGGAAAATCAGTAGAGAATGTAAAAATTTAGTATATTGCATGGTAAATGATAGTACATGTGATTTAATGTGTATAGGTATCAATATTCAGAACCTGAATCAGGGATCGGGCGACGAATCGATTCTTGGAGCCCGAGGTAAGTGCATTTTGACGCTTACTATGGTTATGTTAAACTATTGTTTGGTTAAATATATGATTTAAATGTGTTATTTGTCATATGATGGTGAAATTTTTTCGTGGAAGAATGATATGCTTGAATTGCAATTAAGTGGGATTTATGAAAGTTGTATGGAAATGTGTTGTGGTGAATTGAATGGTTGCGAATGCTTATTTTAAGGATGAATAGGTGATGGAATGTAATATGTGTGAAATGAATTGGTTTTATGACTTACGGGAAAGTGTGAAACATAAGAGTATGTGAAATGGTTATATGTGCATTAAGGAAATCTTAATGAAAATGAAAATGGTTAGTGGCATATTTTTGTGCATTTTGCTTGAGGATGACATTGTATTGTTGAAGCTTTTTGAAATGTGTTACATTTTATACATTCATGTCATATGTACATGTGATGAGCATAATTGTGTGTTCATAAAAGGGGTATCGATAATCGAGCGAGAGCTCAACATAATAAAGGGTGTTACCAATCGAGCGAGAGCTCAAATTGAGGGGTGTTGCCAATCGAACGAGAGCTCAAACAAAAGGGGAATTGCCAACCATGAGAGTGAATTCTCTCACTTGCACGTTAAATAAATTAAGACCCCGAGGCATACATTGTGTGTTTGCATTAGCATTTTCACAAATGCATTCATTCATCATTAACATTGATGAACATGATGATATGTTGGGTATGCTTAAAGAGTGAATGATCATATGTGTGGAAACACTTAAAATTTCAATGAGTTTGCATTCTACAAAACTGCCACTATGAAATTCACTCGAACCCCACTAAAATACCCAAAACCATAAAATCTCCAATTCTCTAAGCCTAACAATTAAACCCCAATCCCCTTTTTCTTTTATGCTCAATCCTTTCTCTCACTCTTTTTTTCCTCAAGAGTACCAATTTTCCCAACTCTAAACTCTACAACTCTTCTAGGTAATGAGGTTAGGGTTAGAACTTACTTTGTTCCTATCGTGACGCACAAGATACTCTGCTCTTTAGACAAGATTCACTCAAGATTAAGGTTTTTGAGGGTGGGATCCTAGTTGTGGGATGGAAAGTAGTAGGGATTTGAGGGTGGGATGGAATATGTTTGTGGCTTTCTCTCTTTTTAGTTTGGTCCCTATCTCAAATGTTTCAAGTTCTATCAGTTTTAACCCTCGCTTAGTTGGAGACAATTTATGAAATGGTTTGATCAAACCGTTTGCTTACCTGTTTCACCACTGTTTAGCGTGGCATAATTTTGACTTGTTTCTCAAACTATTTGGGGAACGATTTATGTAAACCATTCCCTAGAATGTCCGTTGAAAGCTATATATTTTTGCATACATTATGGTAGTATTGTGCTGCTTTCATGCATCTCTTCACCATCTCAATCTTCTCTAAAGTCTATTGGACTAACTCTGGTCCCTCCAATTATCTCAAACCCTCCACATTGCCTTTTAGAGGCTTATCCAAAATTTGGAGGTGAATCTCGGATCCCTGTTTGAAACATAGAAGTAAGGATTCTATGGAGTCTTGCGGTCTCTGACACATATATCTCTGCCAACCAATCTAAGGAGTTGTCCTGTCCGATAGGCAAGAAATGAGCCGATTTGGTCAATCGGTCCACTATTACCCACATTGCATCGTGTCACCTAAATGTCCTCAGCAACCCCACCACAAAGTCCATTATGATATTCTCCCACTTCCACTCTAAAATTGCAAGCGACCTCAGTTTTCCCACCGGAGCCTGATGTTCTGCCTTTATTTGTTGGCACGAAAGGCACTTTGCCACGAATTCTGCTATCTTAAACTTCATGTTGCGCCACCAATAACATTCTCTTAATCCTTATACATTTTGGTACTAACTGGGTGTACAACATAAGTGGAGGAATGCGCCTCTGTTCACATTTCCTCCTTTAATTTTGGTGTTGCTGGTACACACAACAGCTACCTATAATAATGCGTGCCCATCTCATCCACTTATTGAAGAGTTTTTGTCTTCCCTTTCTCTACCTTCTCCTTAATTCTCATCAATCGAGGGTCTTCTTTTTGCCTCTTAGAAATCTTCTCTCGAATATTCGACTTTATTTAGAGATGGGCTAGCATTCTCCCTCTATCAAGTCTAGTTGCACTCGTGGTTCCCTCAAGGAAAACATGGATTCTTCTTTGAAAGTAGCCGAGTCCGGTTATTCTTGCGCTGTCTGAATTAGTGCATCCGCTACTACATTAGCTTTTCCTGGGTGGTACTCAATGTTACAGTCATAATCTTTAATCAATTCCATCCATCTTCTTTGCCATAAGTTTAGCTCTTTTTGTGTGGTCACACACTTAAGACTCTTGTGATCCGTGAAGATTTTGAATGTTTCTCTATATAAGTAGTTCTGCCACACCTTTAATGCATGCATAATGGCTACCAGCTCCAAATTGTGTGTCGAATAATTACCCTTATGCAGTTTGAACTGTCTCATAGTGTATGCTATCACCTTTTCTGCTTGCATCAAAACTTCACTAAGTCCAGACCTAGAGGTGTCCGTATACACTACATACTCTATTCCCTTAGATGGCAACACAAAGACTGGGCCCCACTTAGTCACTCTTTAAGCTTCTCAAAACTCTGTTGGCACTGCTCGCTCCACTTAAAGGGTGAATTCTTCTTTAATAACCCAGTCATTGATCTTGCTATTTAAGAGAAGTCCTGAATAAACCTCCGATAGTAGCCGACTAACCCTAAGAAACTGCGGATCTCTGTCGCATTCTTAGGAGGATCCCACTCCTTTATAGCTTTGATGTTGGAGGGATCCGATTGGACCCCGTGATAGGAGATTACATGCCTCAAGAATACCAGTTTGTCCTCCTAAAACTCACACTTACTAAACTTGGCATACAACTGTTTGTCTCTCAGATTTTGTTGGGCAACCCTCAGATGCTCCTTGTGTTTTTCCCTATCTTTAGAATAGATCAAGATGTCATCTATAAATACCACCATGAATTGGTCTAGATACGGCTGGAATATTTGATTCATTTCTCCTTATGTTTTCCCTATCTTAGGGATCGAGGACTCTTTAACTCTAAAATGCCAATAGCCTGATCTCAGGTCAATTTTTAAAAGTGTCATTGCTCCACATAACAAATCTAGGAGATCATTAATCCTTGCCAATGGATACTTGTTTTTCATCGTCAACTGAGCTGTTGATAATCTATACACAACCTCATACTACCATCCTTCTTCTTAACGAATAGAACAAGAGATCAATACGACGATACACTCGGCCGAATGAACCCTTTTTCTAGTAACTCCTCTAATTTCTTGTTCAACTCCCTCAATTCTATCGATGACATACGGTAAGGGACAATACAAATGGGGGCTACCCCGGGTACTATCTCAATATAAAAGTCAACTTCCTTAAGTGGGGGTAGTCCTGGTAAGTCTTCTAGAAATACATCATTGCATTCTCTCACAATCTCCACCCCACTCACAATGGAAAGTGTGACATTCAATTCCACCACTCTTACTACGAAGGCCTTACAACCTTCTCTCATCCAACAAAAAACAGTCACAACCAAAATCAATCTGTTAGGTACTGTTCATCATTCACAAACCATGATTCTACTCCCCCCTCGACCTTAATTCTCACCTCCTTCATGAAGTAATCGACCATAGCTCAGTTTTTGGACAACCAATCCATGCCCAGTATCACATCAAAATGCTGTATTAAAATAACAACTAAGTCTGCCTTGAGCCTTTACTCTCCTGTGACCAACTCACAGTCTCGAACTATGGTGCTAACTATTAGTACAACCCCTGTAGGTATAGACAATACTATCAAATAGCCTAGTGGCTCTATTAGACCCTGAACCTAGTTCACAAAGTGTTGGTTTACAAAAGAGCAGCTTGCTCTGGGATCAATTAAGATAAGTGCATCAGTATGGAAAAGAGAAATATTACCAGTAAAAATCTTAGGGCAATCTATAGCCTCATCTATAGTCATGGAGTACAATCTGGCATGCGGTGCTGGGATAGCAGAAACCTGAAATGCCCCTCCTGCCCTACCCAATGAAACAACAACTCCTCCTCTGCCTCTAGTGGCGGTGGTTCTAGTCTTCCCCACATTGCTCAGGTGAACTAAAACATTTTCCTCCACCTCTTTCCTTAAAGGACAATTCCTCGAAAAAGTCCTAGTTTGCTGCAATGATAGCAACCGGGTCCCCTCGGATCTTCATAAATGGTCCCACATAATAAGGTCCTTTGCCTGACCTAAAAATCCCCACTTTTCATACATTGGACTGTGCCTATATAAATTTGTGCCCCACTGCAATGCTGTCCTGTGGGTGCACTAGAGGTGTGATGCTTGTTGTCTTCTTTCTTCCTGTCATTCATCACCTCCTCACAAGCTAGGGTTGCCTCAACCATCAATTGATAAGCCAGTGGTTTGATAAAGATCATCTACTGAATGTCTAGTCGTAGGCCCAGACTAAATTGATCTTTACGCATTTTATCTGTAGCAGTCTCCTTAAGAGAATATCGAGACAATCGAGTAAACTACCTCTTATACTCAACCACCATCAAACTTCCCTACCTCAGGTTCAGAAACTCCATCTTTTTGCGGTTTTGATAGGTTTGGGTGTAAACTTCTCAGTGAACACCCATACGGAATCGTCCCAAGTAAGTGTGAGTGGGTCCTCTTTTCTCCTTGGGACCCTCTCTCACCAATATAATGCATCCTCCTCTAGTAGAGAAACTAAATACTTGAATCTCTGCTCCAGAGTATAGTCCAGGCAACCTATGACACTCTCGGCAGTCTTTAGTCACTCCTCGCAGCGATAGTCCCTAAGAGTGTCAAAATTTAGCATAGAGAGAATAAGTGATCTACACGACAGCCTCCTTTCCTGTAATACACAAACACAACCACAGAAATTATGAGTACACAACTCAGTAAGCGTATGTCCCTCTCGTCACTTACCTAACCATTAAAGTCTAATACACTTGTTTATTAATCTTAAGTCTTATTCTTACTGGTTGAGTTATTATCCATAATTCTATAGAGTACCCTATTGATTTTTCTTAACCTTATAATGCATTAAATTTTGTGGATTTCTAGTGTTCATTATGCAGGAATGGTCTAAGAAATAGTTTGTACCAACTGTTTCCCAGCCCGTCCATTGTAGTTATTTTGCTCAAGAACTAGAAAGGTTTCGAAAATTACTTGGTAAACCATTTTGTTCCTGATTTTGGCCTCCCAACAAATCCTTAGAAGTGGAATGGTTTTGGAAACGGTTTCTACAAACAGTTTTGTAGACCATTCCAGAGCCCTTTTGAAGTATCTGGAAGTGGAATGGACAGGAAAATGGTTTCTATAAACCGTTTACTAGCCCATTTTAACCTAATTCTAGCTATTTTTGCATCGAACCTAATTAACACATCTAACATTTATGCATCACAAATACACCTTGCCATTCTAATTCACACACACATATGTAATTCAATGAAATGCAACTCCAACACCCACATTCAAACCTTATGTTACCTAAGAATAGTTCATTGTGTAAGTAACACCATGTACATAAACACAACCCATTTCACATTCTTATAAGATAACACACAAATCGTTCACATACCTAACCTGCACAATCCCATACATTTCGAACACACTCACAAACCTCCTCTCATACACTTCATCCTTGGCACGCACAACATCAGATCAACAAACCACATCGCACCTAATTGAAAACATAATTCATGCATAAAAATTATTATCCATAATTCTATAGAGTACCCTATTGATTTTTCTTAACCTTATAATGCATTAAACTTTGTGGAATTCTAGTGTTCATTATGCAGGAATGGTCTAAGAAATAGTTTGTACCAACTGTTTCCCAGCCCGTCCATTGTAGTTATTTTGCTCAAGAACCAGAAAGGTTTCAAAAATTACTTGGTAAACCATTTTGTTCCTGATTTTGGCCTCCCAACAAATCCCTATAAGTGGAACGGTTTTGGAAACGGTTTCTACAAACAGTTCTGTAGACCATTCCAGAGCCCCTTTGAAGTATCTGGAAGTGGAATGGACAGGAAAATGGTTTCTATAAACCGTTTACTAGCCCATTTTAACCTAATTCTAGCTATTTTTAGCATCGAACCTAATTAACACATCTAACATTTATGCATCACAAATACACCTTGCCATTCTAATTCACACACACATATGTAATTCAATGAAATGCAACTCCAACACCCACATTCAAACCTTATGTTTCCTAAGAATAGTTCATTGTGTAAGTAACACCATGTACATAAACACAACCCATTTCACATTCTTATAAGATAACACATAAATCATTCACATACCTAACCTGCACAATCCCATACATTTCGAACACACTCACAAACCTCCTCTCATACACTTCATCCTTGGCACGCACAACATCAGATCAACATACCACATCGCACCTAATTGAAAACATAATTCATGCATAAAAATGTATTCTTTCGTTTTCAAATATAAGTCCTATATCATACATATATATAAAGCACCTGATGTTCAATAATCATCTACATCATTCTCATTATCGTACGCATAAACATCATTTTACAAATCACACCACACAATTTCATATGTTTACTCATCATCAATGTGTATGCATCATACCATACCAATGCAAGTATGTTCTTACATCTCTTATCCATATTCCTCATCAAATTTTTACCCGATAGTTTTCTGTTCGAGTTTTCGCTCGTTGGTTTTCTATACGAGTTTTTACTAAGTAGTTTTCTCTTCGAGTTTTTGCTTGGTAATTTTCTCTTCTAGTTTTTGCTCGGTATTTTTCTCTTTGAGTTTTTTCTCAGTACAATGATAAATGCATGAACGCAATAGAAATCATACACATATAGTTATAGGCTCAAGAAGGTCATTTGATGATAAACCTCATCCATATAAGATAATTCCATACCATGACCTTCCATCATTTTCCATAATCATTTTTCTTGCCATATAAATACACACTCATACATTCAATGTTACCCAACAATGAGTCTCATGTCAATGCTCCCATATGATTATTCCACATACATGGAAGTCATGAATTACATATATACATCATATACTTTTTGACATCATTGATTAATAATATAAGCATATTATGTATTCATTTCTCACTCTCTTTCACACCACATTAGAGAAAGGTATAACACATTCATTACATGCATCCACAACCAATCACATTGATCAAGCACATTAAAACATCATATCATATTACTTAAACACGGTCACTCTTACTCATATAAACACACACAGACCACACACATAATTCAATAACAAAGGGCTATTAATTCAAGGTTACATATCGAATTACATATTCAAGCCAACATATTTAACCATTCAAAGACTAGATATGGATAAGTGATGGGTCATACATTTACCTCCAACTCCAGGCGAGTGCCTCCAGTGGTCACTCCAGCTCCTCTATGGATTTGGTCCCAACAATTATTGTCAAACAATTTGTCATGTTAAAATTTGAACGAGTTTGTATTCTACAAAATTGCCACTATGAAATTCACTGAAACCCCACAAAAACACCCAAAACCCTAAAATCTCCCATTCTCTAATCCTAATAATTAACCCTAATCCCTATTTTCTTTTATACTTAATCCTTTGTCTCACTCTATTTTTACACAAGAGTACCAATTTCCCCAACTTTAGACTCTACCACTCATCTAGGTAATGAAGTTAGGGTTAGAAGTTACCTTTTTTCTTATTGCGACGCACAAGATACGCTTCTCTCTAAACAAGATTCACTCAAGATTAAGGTTTTTGGGGGTGAAATTGAGTGTTGTGAGCTGGGAAATGGCAGGGAGTTAAGGGTGGATTGGAAGAAGTTCGTGGCTCTCTAACTTTTTAGTTTTTTCCCATTCTCAACTATTTTACTTTCTATCAGTTTTAACCCTCGCTTAGTTGGAAACAATTTATAAAGCGGTTTGAGCAAACTATTTGCTCACCCGTTTCACCACTGTTCATCGTGGCATAATTTCGCTCTGTTTCTCTAAGGTTTGGGGAATGGTTTATGCAAACCGTTCCATAGACCGTTCGCCGGTAAAAGCTTTATATTTCTGCATACTTTATGACAGAATTTTTTGGACATTACAACTCTCCCACTTAAGAAATGTTGTCCTTGAAATTTTTACAGTCTGGATTTTTCCAGCACTCATTACTTACAAGACTCATATCAAACTGCATACTTTGATTTCCATTTCATCTTCAAGAATAGGCGTGGACATCGCTCATGTATCTTGCTCTCCTCTTCCCACATGGCTTCCCAGGGGAGTGAAAGTTTCATTTCACCTTAACCATTGGAATCTCATTATTCCTCAATCGACGAACCTGACCATCGAGTATCTCTACCTGCTCCTCCTTATACGTCAAGTCCTCTAGAATGTTTAACTCTGATTCCAGCATAACATGACTGGGGTCAGAGCAATATCGTCTAAGCTTTGAGAAGTGGAAAACATCATGCAGTCTCGCTAGCTCGGCCGCTAAATTCAATCGGTATGCTAAAGGTCCAACCCTTTCCGTTATCTCTTATGTTCTAATGTACCTTGGACTCAATTTTTGATTCTTTTCGAACCGCACAACTAGATCTTCTCTAAGCTCTACCAACTCTAGTCCCTCTAATTGTCTCAAACCATTGACATCGCAATATATGGGGCTGAGACATTTCCTCCCATATAACGCCTCGAATGGTGCCCTACCAATGATGGAGTGGTAACTATTATTGTATGAAAACTCCATTAGTGGCAGTATTTGTCTCAACTACCGCCAAACTCCAGAATGGAAGCCCTCAAAATGTCCTCTAGCTTTTGTATGGTTCTCTCTGACTGTCCATCTGTTTAGGGGTGGAAAGCAGTACTAAAATGTAACATGGTGCCCATTTCTTTATAGAGGCTTTCATAAAATCTAGAGGTGAATCTCATATACCTATCTGGCAATATATAAGTAAGGATTTTTTGTAGTATAATGATCTCTGATACATATATCTCTGCCAGCCAGTCCAAGGTGTTGTCTTGTCTGATCGCCAAAAAATAAGCTGATTTGGTCAATTGGTACACTATTACCCACACTGCATCGTGTCACCTAAATGTGCTTGATAACCCCACCACAAAGTCTATGGTGATATTCTCCCACTTCCACTTTGGAATCGCAAGTAACCTCAGTTTTCCCACCAGATCCTAATGTTCTACCTTTATCTATTGGAACAAAAGGCACTTGGCCGTAATTTTTGCAATCTCAAACTTCATGTTGGGCCACCAATAACATTCTCTTAAATCCCATCACATAAGTGGAGGAATGCGCCTCTGTCAACATTTCCTCCTTCAATTCTGGTATGTAGGTACACACAAACATTGCCCATAATAAAGTGTGCCCGTCTCATCCAGTCAGTAAGGAGTTTTTGTTTTTCCTTTCTCTACCTTCTCCTTAATTCTCATCAACGTAGGGTCTTTTTTTTCCAACATTGTTTCCTAAAGGACGCGGATGAGAAAAGGGGCATCTCTAGCCATAATAGTGTGGGAAATAACAGAGGCATCATAGAGGTCAATCGAGGCTGAGGACGAGGAGGTAAAGCAAAGGGGGAACCACATTCAAGGGAGTATATTAGATAGTAATTCTACTTCATTCACTTGTATTGTTGGGTTTCTAACATGTTCTAACAATTATGGCAGCAGAAATACCCCAAGAACATGTCAAGATCAGCCCAAGAAATACATGAAAAACCAAGAAACACATGTATTCACTCTTAGATGATTGTTAGTTATCATAAAAATCAAATCTTTAAAAGAAAAACATACATTTCTTGTTCTTCTTGTTTGGCCGTGTACAAGGTGGGCAATAAATAAGTATCTACAGTCTTAAAATACTCCAAGATGACCTTCTTGACACTAAGATAGAACCCAAGCATGATTCCTCTACAACAGTAACACACGGATTAACATAAATGTATACTAGCACAAAAGTAAGAACAATTCACCCTGTTTTGTCAATCGGATGAGGAAATTGTGAAATAATGAGCACCACGTTGATCACTCAGTATACCGACCTCTAAATCTCACTTTCTCTCTTTTGGAAAAACCCTAGATCACTCTTAATTTGGTGGAACCTCATGACAAGGATGGTGTTTAAGTGGGGCGGCACTTTCTTAGTAAAAAAATATGCGGTTTTTGTTTTTTTAAAGACCAGTGTTTTTGTTTTTCAAACTACTTAAAAATGCTAAGCCATTAGGATTTTGTTAAGTCTGTAATAAAATTATAATACCTTTAAAAACTCACCCTCATTGCCTTGACCTTAGTGTGGAAAATTAAAAGATTTTTTCTTTTAATTTATCCTACATTAACCTTGTCTCAATTTAAGACAAGCTTCCTAAATTTTCTCTCTCTTATTTTCTTACATATTTTCACTTAATACATCATATTTAATAAATAATCTTTGTCTCAAAATCATGTAAGAAATAATATTTCTCATCCATGTTGGGCCCAATTACCAAAATTGATCCAAATGCTCGATCCGGCCCAATATCCAGATTTTGGTTTAAGGTGAAAAACCAAAAATACCATTTATAGTTTTTCGACACCCTTATTTAGTGCTAAATCACTTTTCTTGATCTCTATGAAAAACATTGATAAGTTCAAATAAATGACCTAATCAGTTCATTTGGGTGCAGTCACTCTCTTCCCAATCTTGTCTATCAAGCGACTAGTGATATCTGCTCTCATTTTCATGAGAGGGTCAATCCCTTCACTTCACTCTTGCTCTTACTTATGATTCTTAGCATACCGAATCATACCCATACTTGTGAACCTTTTACAGCCACGTTAGGCCTATGTCAAAGTACCTTA
>CANYCX011792054.1:0-10306 GCA_948193385.1 Breynia disticha f. nivosa | reverse complement strand
CATTATGCTCACTAAGAGCCATTATCATTTTACTAAACATGCTCCCCATGAGCCCAGATGCATGAGTGTCCTATGCATAATCTATGCAACCAAATCATGCATTCATAATCCAGTCATGCTATGCTTCACAAATCATTGTTGAGTCATCAAACAATCTCAACCAAACCATATTCAATTTGCATAGCCAAAATCATGCCATAGCATACCAAGATAAAGTCAAATGCCAAGCATAAATTCACACTAGGTAACATTTTAATTATGTTTCATTTCATGCATGTCCAACATAGGCCTAACAATCATTCATAAGCCTTTATCAAGTCAAAATTTTGGACTTTCACAAACTCATATGTTTCACAATTCAAGTTCAACACATATAGCATGTCACAAAACTTTAAGTCCATCCACTTATCATTTGTTCACATATCATTCACACCAATTTCAATCAATAACACAAATCAAACATCAGTAAAGTCTACGCATTTTAGCCATGAGTAACAACCATACCTATTCATGAATGTGCCACTACAATTCATCTTATGGTAAAACTAATCCATTCCAAATATATTTACTGACAATTTTCCATAACATTCTTACATTTATACAACTTGTATAAGTATCATTTTACATCATAAAAATAACCAACGAAGTCAATATATGTTCAACAAATAACATTACCAACAACATAATTCTCATGGTTTTCTCAAATCATCAAGTATAGAAAATGAATTTATACACAAAATGATCAATTCATCCACAAGCATGACAAACATTATCACTTGTTTAATGTTTCTTAGGTTAAGAATCAACTTTGGATGATGTTAGGACAAAAAAATAATGAAAACAGGCAGTCAGACTAAGTACACGAAAAAACTGAAATTACACGGGCACGTCCGTGTAACTTTAGCCTTTTCTGTGTACCAAGATACATGCATTACAAGGACATTTAGGAATTACTCGGGCATTTTGCACATTACACGGGCTTGTCCGTGTAGTTGGACAGACTTCTGGAAAAATAAGGAAAAAAAGAGAGTTTGAGCCATATACAATGTCTAAGGACATAACCCACATGAAGACTCATTCTATAGCCATTCTACAACCATTCAAGCCACAAACACAAACATCACCACCAATAAAATCCTTCTCATTCAAACAAACACAAACATCATAACTAATACAATAATTCACATTCAAACAACATAAACATCATAACCAATACAATCATTCAGAGCAAAGATCAAGCACTTCCAAACTAACTTTTCATCAATCCATTAAAATAAAATCAAACATAAACCTCAATACATTCAACCATATACATTTCACATCCAAATTTGCATCATTTCACATACTACTATTTATAAGTATGCCATTTTCAAAAAAATCAAAATTAATCCAAACCAACAAGCCGTGACACACTTATCAATACACAAGTATGCAAATTATGATAAAATGAGGATGCATGCCATCTATACAATATAACTCATCACTCAACACATACCTTAACAATCAAACAACATTTCATATTCAAGATCATACATGCATAGGGAAGAGGTGCTCCTGTTACTTACTTCTCGAAAACAACTAGCGGCTTGGTTGCAAACCGTTCTTGCCGTAACTCAAATTCCCTAATATTAACATTATGATTTCGCACCAATCTCATATATATGGTATTACCCTATCAATCCAACACTTAAATCATTCCTAATACACCTCAAGTAAACTTACCCAAGTGTCGAAACGCAAGAAATTCCTGTTTGCACAAAACCCCAAATTCGTCATTTGCAGGGCAGCCTCTTTCCCTCTGATTTTCGTGTGCCTAATTCACGATTTAACAACAAATATAGTCACTAATAGATAGTAGACATGTCAAGTTTTCCAACGAGTCATCATTTGCTCAAATCGGAGCTAAAATGAGTGAGTTATGGGGTTTTGAAATTAGGGTTCATGAGAAAATCGGGATTGAAAATAATGGAAGAATTCTTACCTTAAATCAACTCAAAAATCGATTTCCGATCATGCCGAGCTACCAATTTCTGGTGGTGTTTGATGGAGGAAGAAGGTGTTTGGTGGAGGAGAGGGAGGAGAAAGAAGATGGAGACGGTAGGTGGAGTTTAGTGGAGTTTGATGGAGGAGAGGAAAGAAGATGGAAAATGGGAAGTGGGGGAGTGTTGGTCGTGTGAGTGGAGGGAGTGGAGGAAAAGAAGATTTATTTTTACGTCTTGGGTCCACATTGCTTCGTAATCTATTTTAGCTCGATCCCAAATAAATTCTGAATTTCGAAATTTTCAAAATTCATAATCTTTCTAAATTTTTCTTAATCTCCCTCATCATAATCTCAATTAATTCCTCCCAATTATTTATTTAATTAATTTGCGAAAAATTTTCCTGTATTTTCTTCGTATTTAAATTAATATTTTAATAGAATACGAAATTTTGCGAATTTTCAAGGTGTTACATTAATTTTGTCAACAATTGGAAAAATTTTTCTCGTCTGAATCCACTGCACGAGCTGACATGCTCTGGAGCGAGTAGGATTAGAACCGTGATATGCGCGTGGCTCTCAACCATTCGCGGGTGGCTTACGCGTGCCACGTGTCGTGTCATGATTGGTCAACCAATTGTTCATGCACAGGTGGGTATCTCGGGTAGAGACGCGGGTTCGGGTCAAGCCTGGGTCGGGTCGAGTCGTCCAAACGACGTGTCGTTTTATTCTGTAACTGAACGCTTTGTCGTTCAGCTCTCAAACGACACACCATTTCAGGCTAGCAACTGCACGCTCAACCGTTCGTGTTCTCCATGCGACACGCCGTTTCAGTTAGACGACAAGCGCGTGTGTCGTTCGACTAATCAAAAGAGTCTGGCCGCGACTCCCAGTCGCGACGCCTGCCTGTGGTGGCGCGTGTACACCATGCGCCATCTTCCAGCATTGTTCCGACAGAGAGAATCACTTTTCCTTCATGTTTTCGGCCTTCCGAGTTCAATGGTGTGGTCAAATTTTTCAAATTCCAACATTTTATTTTCCGGATCGTACCGGTCTAAGATTTTTGGCGCAAATTCGACGACTTTTACACACAATAAAATCACCGAATTGACATCATTAGTACCCACAACAGTATAGAAAAATAATTCTACAAACTAACAGTCTTTCGGCTCTGATACCAATGAAATAAATGCAATGTACAACACATACATATAAAATACGAATTAATTAATACGTAATTAATTAAGCGTAAATAAAATTAACAGAATGTCGAACCTGGAATTTCGTTCAATACACAGCGGAAGAATACGATACCTCGTTGAGGGTACGCTCATATCCACAAGCGCAGACGCGTAGGGATATGGGCAATGTTTCCCACCCGATCCTACACCGAAAATCGATCACCGAGAGAGAAAATATGGTTTTAGAATTCCTATTCTAAAACCTCCACAAAATATGATTTGGTTGGTGGTTAATGTGGAAGAATGTAACCTTGAATGTGGTGTGGGAATGATATATTTATAGAAGTGGAGGTGCCTATTGGTAAATAGGTACATCTCCAAGCACAATTACACTTTAGTCCCTAAACTAAAAGTGTTTCTAATTTAATCCTTTAACCAAATAAATCATAATTAAGTAGCTTAACTTAATTATATTTATTCGACAACCCAAACGTGTATCTAAAATACAGTGCATGTTGTTTGGCAATGAGAATTGACAATAAATTTTAACTAATTTCTGAAGTGTTCTTGAAGTCAAAATCAACGCAATAAAGGTGCTCTTTCTTTTCTGTGTTGTTTTGTGTTGAGTTGTTTATCGTTTTGGTGATTTTCCCTATTGATGGTTGCCTAATTAGCTGATTGTTGACTGATTAGCAATTGCCTTGCTACTTCTGGAGGTTTGAAAGCCATTGCATTTTTTAAGAATTTAAGGTTATCACTGCTGGATGGTTGCACCCCATTGCTAATCAATTCTAATAACCATAGTCAAACGTATGTAGTGTAAAAACTAATTGATAATGAGATAAATTTTAATATCCACTAATTTTATACACTAATTTGTAACTAAAAAAGATAGTTGTCTGGGATATTTACACCACATACGATTTTTAAAAAAAAGTTGTATTATTTTCATTTTATTTTGTTTTTACATGTGGACTTCTTTTTATTGCAATATATTTCTTTTCTTTACTCTTTATACAATTGTGTCCACTTTCATTTAATTTTTCTTATCTCCCTCTTTCTTCCAAACAACTCTTCTTTTCTTCATCATTTCCTCCATTTTCTTCTTCATTTTCTCTCTTTTTTCCTCTTTGTTCTTTTAGATCTCTTCTTCTCTCTTTTTTCTCACACTTTTGTTTTATCTTTTTCATCTCTCCTTCTTCAAAGCAACTCTCTCTCGTTTTCTTCATCTTTTCGTCCGTTTTCTTCTTCCTTTCCTCTCTTTTTTCCTCTTTGTTCTATCAGATTTTTTTCTCTTTTTTCTTATATTTTTGTTTTATCTTTTTCAAATGTTTCAGATCTACTCCTGCATATTACGGTATATATTTTTAAAATTTTTTTGAAAATTTTTTTGATTTTTCATTTCTTATGTCTTTTTTGTTTTATTTTAAAATTTTGTTTTACCAAATTTGTTTTCTTTTTTTTTGTCCGTTTGATTTTTATATTTTAACATTACACAGTAGGTTAGAGGAGAAGTGGAGCATTACACAGTATATCACAATAAACACATCACAGTAGGGTACACAAGATATAAGTACAACATAAAGTTAATAATACAGAATACAAGAATTAAATATGTAAGGATAAACTCAAATGATAAGATTATTAGTTTTGATATATGTGCACTCACATATATATCGTTAGAATTATAATATTGTAATAAGATGATAATTAATATAGGTGATTACTCACTGAGTCTGCAACTCACCAAACTGCGATCGTATATTTTATTTCAGGATTTAGAAGTAGAAAAGGATTTAAAGAAGAAGAAGCAGTAGGTGGGGCAACTATGTTTTCCTTACTTCCCTCTGTGGATGGATTTTGCCAGCTATATAGATATTTGTTTGAATGTTATATGTGTTTTTGTTATTATATGTTATATGTCAGAGTATATATGTTGTGTGTGTGTGTGTGTGTATATATATATATATATATATATATATATAATATGGTATTAATATATGTTGTTTATTTTAAGTTGATACTTAGTTGTTTTCTAATGATCTAGCAGTTAAATAGGAACGTGATCGTATAATACGGGGTCGTACCCATGGGACGTATTAAACTTACATGAAACTTGTTATGAACTGAGTCATAGGTCAGGCTGCTTACTAGTATATGCATACATGCTATAATAATATATCTAATTTTTGAAAAATACGTTAATTAGTTTAGGGTGTTTCATTTTATATCAATTCAGAGCCGAAAAATTATAGGAATGTCACTTATGACATTTCTATAATTAAGAATACCCATGTATGTTACCATAATTCTAGGAATGTCATTATGTCATAACACAATCGTCGGAATATCCGATTTTGAAATCACAATAATGGAATTCAACTTTTTAAATATTTGTCATAATTTAAAACAAATCAAATGTGTAACTGTCATTTAATTTGAAAAAAAAATTGTCATATCTAATCCTAAAATCAAAGCAATATTGTTCATACATGTTCATTACTTTAAAAATTTGAAAATTTAAACAACCCATTACAGAAGCATAAACATTGCAGAAATCAAGAGGAACGAAACGTTCCAATACAAGTAAAAATCTTCTGGAGAAATTCTTCTACATAAACGATTACATCAGGTACATAATCATTTGTATACAAAAACATTCATTTTTGTTCAAAATGTTTCTTTTTTTTTGTAATATATAATCATTTTTTGAACAATATATTTTTATCTTATTGCTTTATGTACAAAAAAATGATATCCGCGATAAGAAATGCAGGAATAAACATTTTAGTCATGAAAAACAAAGTTTATTTTTATTTTTTTTTCAATAACAGTACATGTAAATTTAAATAGTAAGGGGAAGGAAATATGTATATGTTCATATTCATTTTTGTTGTTTTTTGTTATTTTTTAAAATTATTTTGATGCAATAAAAATATACAGCATTCATGACTACATTCTCAGCAATAACTATGCAAAAATCAACAAAAAAATGAACAAATTTCATTAAACAAACAAGTCCATGTATGCCAGAAACAATCATCAAAACAAAAAACTTCAAAATATCTATAGTATTATGAAATGAATAACAAAAATGAACAATAAAAACTAATATTCGTAGTAATGCAGAATGCATAATTATCTGAATAAGCACCATGATGTAAGCCCTGACAAATCCGCCTCCGACCCATTTGGATTTTTAGGTCCAACAATATTGAAGTCCTCTTGAGAGTTAGCAGAGACGCAGAAGCGAAATTACCTAAAATATTTAAATTTAATTTCTTTTCTTTTCAGAATATAATTACTTGCCATTTAAAAAATAATATAGATCTTTTCCATATTTTATTCCATTTAGTATACTTCTGAAATAAAATAATAAGGTTATTTTACTTTAAATTGATAATGAATGATTTAGTTAATATATGAATAAATTTTTTTTTCAACAAGTAATATACCAAAAAAGTTGATTCTTTTCTCAGACAACTAGTAATCGTATGTAATATCACATTTTTCCTAAGAACACCACCAATCTTTACGCTACCAATTACTAAAACTTGGAAGAAGAACTCTATGTAGTGGTTAGACTATATATAGAAAAAACAAACTGAAAACACAAATGCAATGTTTTATTATAACGGGTACATTCTGAAGAGGCAAAATATTTTCTTCAAAAAACACGTGGTGAGGGATGATCATGGCAGAAACCATCATCGAAGTTTAGAGAATAGTTGTGAAGGTCATAACTGTAGTGTGTTGTATCTCTGTTCTTTTCCCACCACAAAGCTTTCTTCCATGGCGTCCTCAACTTTGAAACTAGCTGTTTAACAATAGATGATCCACACGAACAGCAATAACTTACTCGTCTCTGTGTACTAACAAATGTAGCTGCAGAACCACTGGTCGTAATTCTTTTTCCCCACTTCATGAATTGAATTCTCTTCATGCTTTGCAGGTCGGAATCTTCATTTTAGTAAGTTTGTCTAGTGTGTTCTGAATGATGTGGCTCAGAAACAGAAGTTAAAGGGTTGAAAGTTGAGCTTTCAAGCATCAATACTCACAAACAGACAACATTATCGACTGTAGTAGATGTCATGAGTTCATTAGTGGAGCCAGGAAAGATAATAATGTCAGATGGATCTGTTTTAGCTTCTGGTTTTGTGTCACACACATATGCCCTCGTGTTGGAGAAAACACCGACTTTTGGCAATGCATTTAACCAACAATGATGGTGACAACTTGTTATGCTTAGAAAGAAAGTTGGGCCCAATTAAGAAGATGATTCAAATAGGTACAAGTGGAAGTATTACTTCACACCACTTTGAACCATTACCTCTCACTCCAATCAATCTATATAAATATATTAAAGTTGAAACATCCAAATCAACCACAATACAGGAATTCATTTTTCTAATTTTTTAGAATTTTAAATTATTTTAATTAGATTGAATTAATTATTTCATTTTCATTAAATCCTACTAATCAACCTTTCATTTTTCTTCTATTATTTATCAGAAGAGAAATAACTTGAAATTCTTAACGATGAAAAATTAATTGCTTCCCTTTTATAACTCATTAATCAGTGCTTTTATTTTCTGAAGATAAAAGCCTCTTGGCGTTCTTAGCTCTAAAATAGTTAGGTCGGATTCAGGGCGCATAAAAAGAACAAAATTAATGGATCCAACTCTCAGATCTAAATCCATACCGTTTCAAAAATGCCTTCAACATCAAATCACACCACCACGCTGTCAATTTTTCTGTATAAACATGATGCACAGACTTTCTAGCAAGGTTGATGGTGGTTATGAGGCCATTGATTAGGGCTAACTTAAAACTTTCCTGCACAGTTTTGGTTATAAGGTGAGTATTATGTCGTCAATTTTTACTGTATAAAATGATGCCGAGGCTTTTAGTGCAAAGTTGATGGGTTCCATTGATTTGGATTACTTAAAAAGGGTCCTTCGATTGTTTTTAATTCCAGAGTATCTATCTCAATTTTTATTTAAACATTTTTTTTTTGTACTTTTGTTGTTTATATTTAAACATTCTCAAACAGAAGCCTATTATCTAGCTTGCTGGTAGTGCTACTGCTCAAGGTATATAAATTTGTTGGCATCATCACTGTTCCCATTTTCCTGACTTACTAATCAACAACACCATCAAAGTTCATCACTTGGGCCAATAGTTTACTTATAAGCAGTGGCCTGTTGCAACAATAATTATATCAAGTCTAGAATTAAACAACAATTGTTTCCAAGAAATACAAACCTCTGCAAAGATCAGTTTGTCTAACCATCCTCATTTGCTGGTCCTAAATCATATACCGCTTAGAATGGAAGAACAAAGAATATGAAGTATCAGCTATTAATTTGGTAACTAATACAAGATTAAATGTGAACAGTGGAACACATAGATCATTTTGGAAAATCAGTGAGTCAGACAACACACATGTGCCAATGTGTTATTTGTGAAGTAAAAAATTGTAGCGTAAACAATTTTATTGGAAATGAACCACGTTAATGAATTTGTAACATTCTGTGTTGCACCACTGTGTAGTGTCCTGGTAGGAATATCTTCAAGTCCATGAGAATTGATGATAGGATGAGCATTATCTTCTTCTAGATTAGTTACCTCTGTTTATATATTAAATATTGAGAGTCGGAACCCTGTGTGGACTATTGGCTAGCATATGTTTGTTTTACTGTGATTACTCTGGTTATGGAAGGTGACAAATCAATTCCAATATTGTGTTAACCTATTCTTACTGATCCCTTTTGCAGTACATGTAAATCACTTATGTGGAAATTTGTACCTTTAAGAAGCTTATAATTTCCCCAATGGTAACATTATAGCCTAAAATGTTATAAGCATTGCCAGAGCAATGATTCTGTTAAAAGTTCTTTTGAGATTAAATTGTTTAGAAAGTCTCGAAAGATTTTTTCTGTTCTCCAAAACATAGCTAAGCTCTCAAATTTGTTGCTGTGTTTATTGAGGCTTTCGCTGTTTCATAGTTTGTCTGTGCACCTTATAATTTTTCTCCAGGCTAAATTATCTGATTTCAAGGTGTTTTTTGGGTGTACTGTATGTGTGTGCTCTTTCACAGATAATCAATTGTGTCTATACACGAAGTAAATAAATCTAGCTTTGCCAAGAAAATATATATTAAGATTTAGTTTTGTAACTGCAAAATATAGAACATAATAAATTTACCTTTTATTAACGATAAATTGCATTGTTTGTTCTTTAATCGAAAGCTATAAAAAATAAATTAACTTGGAATTAATACAGTAGGAAAGAAAAATGTGTAACCGGTATTATTAATGATGATATAATTGAAGGCACTTGATAATATGTGAATGATGATATGATAGAGCCACTAAGCCATGAGAATTGTGATACTATAATGCTTAACATTAGCATAAATGTGCGATTAATTTGGAATATAGTTTCTTTCAAAAAAAAAATTTGGAATATAGTGAATGATAAAAAATCATTTTTGTTGCTTTTAGTAAGGTAAACAACGATTTCATTTACGATGTGAGCTTTGTATTTCTCGTGCTTAATGTCAAAATGCATACTTCAAAGTCTCTGCACTTTTGCTTTTCATTGGTCTACAAACAAATTGTTTTCCCATTAGTAATGCCTAAACTTAATACAGAATAAAATAATTTAAAGCATGAATGCAATAGAAAAACATCCCTCTTTTGCTGTACTTCGGTTCCAATTCAACGACTCTATACCATTTTCGTGCTTTTAAAAAATTCAATAGATTGCTTAGGAAATCTCTTAAGATGGTATGCCCATTTTTATGCATGCTTATTTTGACTATCGTGTTTCTTTTATAAAAGTGGTTTCAGAAGGGCTGTTAGTACAATAATTTTAAGGGTTGGAAGCATATCTCAATATAATTATCTTCATATTGTTGTCTCTATTAAATCTTGTTTTACGCACCACAGCAGCTGCAGTAGATCTATGTTATGAAGACTTGACCTGTTGTGCAGTGCACAACTTAATCTTATGAGGATAAAATGTCAATTTTTAAAGTTTTATTGTTTCATTTTTAATTTAAATATTTTCATGTTTGGGAGTTAATTTTGAGGAAGGGAGGGGAAGTAAAAGGGGTTGTATCTTTACCTCCTTTCATCCTCTC
>CANYCX011792053.1:0-11139 GCA_948193385.1 Breynia disticha f. nivosa | reverse complement strand
TACACGGACAACGTAATAACGAATTAACTGTATCAAAAGTATAATTCGACATAGAAAACTCCATGAATTGTTCAACGCCCGCAATAAACTCATCATTCAAAAATCCATCAATAGTACGCACATACATCCACTCACGCATTTCTCCTAATAAATATAAATAACCTTTAAAATTACTCCTAAAAAAATAACATAAAATAATTACAAAATATAAATTTATAAATACATAAAACGCTTATTAAATTAACACACTTACAGGTATATTCGCGCTAAACCTCCAAAATAAAAAGACGTTATTCAAACAAGAACTACTCCAAAAGTACTCTTCTTCATGAGCAACATCTAATTAAATTTGGTATAAATTTTTTACTATACTAACTTAACAAAACATAAAGCATATATATAGGGGAAATCTGGGGGAAATTTCCCGCGAAAATAGCGACCACGTGGTCTCAAAATAGCGACCACGTGGTCGCTAAATGTAAAGCTAATTTTAGCGACCACGTGGTCGCCAAAATTGGCGGGATTACGCGCCAAAAATTCCCGCACCACTATGCGCGGGACTGCCTAATTTAGCGACCACGTGGTTGCAATTTTAGAGACTACGTGGTCGGTAAAATTGGCGGGAATTCGCGCCAAGCACTTAGCGACCACGTGGTCGCTAAAGTGCTGAATTTAGCATCCATAATTGTTGGTCGCTAAATTCTGGACACTAAATTCACAAAATCTTGTAGTGACACTTTCAAAATCAAAGACTTAGGACCAACCAAGTACTTTTTTGGGTTGGAGTTGGCTCGTTCCTCAATGGGAATAAATTTGTCACAAAGAAAATACACGTTAGATCTATTAAAGGAGACAAGATTTCTCTTATCAAAACCGACAACTACACCCATGACTTCAGGAACAAAATTGAATACAAAGGGAAAGATGCTACAAGACATAACCAAGTACAGATGCCTAATAGGCAGGCTATTGTATCTAACCAATACGAGACCAGACATCTCTTTTTCAGTTCAACAATTAGCTCAATTCATGGAGTACCCCACAGAAGAGCATATAAAGGCAGTGCATAGAATCTTAAGGTACTTGAAAAATTCACCAGGACAAGGCATTTTATTCTAAAAAGACTCCGACACACAATTGAGGGGCTTCTCAGATTCTGATGGGGCGTCTTGTTTGGAAATGCAAAAGTCTGTCATGGGGTTTTGTATATCTGGGATCTTCTTTAATAACCTAGAAATCGAAGAAACAAAGCACTATCTCAAGGAGTTCATCGGAAGCAGAATATAGAGCTCTAGCTTCCGCAACATGCGAATTACAATGTTTACTGTATCTACAATCAGATTTTGGAATTGAACACAAGGAAGCTGCTTACCTCTATTGCGACAACAAATCCGCCATCTACATTGCTGAGAATGCCATTTTTCACGAGCAAACAAAGCATATCGAGATAGATTGCCATGTTGTTCGCGAAAAATATCAAAGGGAATAATCCACCTCTTACCTGTCAAATCAAAAGGGCAGTTATCTAACATCTTGACTAAAGCGCTTCCTAAAATTGAAAAATTATGAAATGTTGAGCAAAATCAATGTCCACGATGTATACGCACCGAGTTTGAGGGGGGTGTGTTGAAAACGTCAAGAGAAGGAAGAAACAAAGGCTGTGTTAGGTTTAATTGATAAACTATTGGCTTAGGAAGAAGAATGAGTTTTTCTATGTTGAAATGATGATAGTAAAAGTCCGTAAGCCTTATGGGCTGTTAACCCAAAGTGTTTCCACATACAGCCACCAATTTCTTTACTTAGCTGTTCAAATAAAGGTGGAATACAACTGTAAGACACTCCAAAAATAATCCCATTGACTTGTAACGTTAATAATCTGTATTGTTTACATAAGAGGCAAATGTATCATTAATGAACAATAATATAAGTAAAATATTGTTTCAAACCTCTTCACTATCAAGTTAGCACTAACCTCCCAAATTAAAATTACTGTGTTGAATTAGACATCTCCTAAAGTTTTGTGGGATAAATTGGAGAACGCTTATACGTGTAAGTCATTGGATAACCGATTGTGTATGATTTTTATCAAATGCATATGGATGAAGGAGACAACATTGTTGACCACATTAATGAGTTTAAAGGTTTACTTTGTCAACTAGTAAATATGGGTGAGAAAATTAGGGATGAAGAATATGCTTTATTGTTGTTAGTGTCATTGCCTAACTCTTTCAAACTGTTGATGCAAACGATTTTAGTTAAGAAGCATACTATTTGTTTGAATGATGTAATAACTATTTTGAAAGAAAATGACAGGTTGATGAGATAAAGTGAGAGTAATACTCAATTGTGTGTAGCAACAGGAGATGGTAAAAGAGGGAGGAATCATAAGTGTAGTGGTAACAGTAATAGAAGATCAATGAAAGTAGGGTTGAACACTATTGAGTGCTATTACTGTAAAGAGACTGATCACATACAATGTCGTTGCTCTTAGTTTAAGTAAGATTTGAAGAGTTTGCAGGGAATGATGAAGGTAAACAAAAGAGTGGTGATTCTTCAGCGAATGTGGTTAATGAATATGATTGTCATTTATTTATAGCTGCTGAAAATGATCTTAATAAAGATCATGAAAGTAGGGTTTTGATTTCTGTTGCTGACCTTCATATTTTTCACAGATAGAGTTTTTTTGACACTTTGCAGGAAGGTGAAGATTTTGGCCACATCTATAGTAGGAGCAATGAAAAGCTAAAGATTGAAGGCAAGGGAAAAATTCGTCTGAAAGCTCCACAATGATATTGTTAAAACACTTACAAATGATAAGTTTGTGCCTAGTACAAGAGCCAATATAATTTCCTTGGGTGATTAGACTTTAAAAGGGTACAAATATGTTGGTGATGGAGTTGACTACAATGTATTCAAAGGTGATGACTTGGTACTACGAGGGAGAAAGAGGAAAGAATATCTATTAATTAGATGGGTGTTCCCTCAAGAATGAAAGCAATATAAGAGATAGATGAAGACTAACAAGAGAGTTCAGTTTTTTTAGAGTGTTGAGATATGTGGGAATTTGAGTAGAGGAAGGCTTTGTTGGGATAACTCCTCAAATCTCATATTGAGTAAAAGTGAGACTCAGTATCCCACACTAGTTAAGAATACAGTTAGTATGTTATAAAGAAGAATTCACTTATAAATAGACTTTAGGCCTTAGTTGTTGAGTATCACTAAACTCTTAGCCTAATTAACTAGAGAAGTGTAATTTGGGCTTGCGTCTTTTGTGAGAGTGAGACGATTTTTACAGTTTTGTCCATTCAAAAATTGTAACATTTATTTAATAGAGATCATAGACGTAGGTTTATTATTGAGAGATCAAACTACGATAAAAATTCTTTGTATTCTTTCCTTCTCTACTATTATTTCTGTGGGTATTCTTGTGAGGTTTGAGTCCTAACAGTTGTCGATAAATAAAAAAATGAGTAGAATTATTTCTTATTATAATTAGGAGTATCACTAAAAAAAGAATAAATATATTGTTCCTTTGTTTACTCTCCAAAATGGAGTGTAGGATCAATATTAGTTTTTAAAGATAGATGGGACAAAATAGATTCTTATTTATCCTTCTGTTAAAATAAATCACTTCTAAAATAAGCATTACAGTTTCACTATTCACCTTCCTTCGCCTATGTTCACAATACCTCCACAAAACATAACACAAAAGAACCAAAAGACATAAAAAATGGAAACAATAAGGAATAAATACAATTCAAGCTTATAATAATCTTGATTTATGTACATGAAGCTTGTTCTAGCGTACTTTCAGTCTACTTAATAACAAAGTTAGCAAGAAAGAAAAACTATTTCTTTCTCCTATGGAGGTCAATGGCCATAAATGGAGTATGTATGGTTTCATTATATAGAAAAAAAATGATAAAGGCTAGAATTAATGACTAAGGTTTTAATTTGTCACATGTAATGAGCAAAAAAAATAGGTAAATATATGCTTATTTTTCAAAAGATTGATAATATATGTCTGAATGTCATGTTTTGTGTGTGAATATGCTCGATTTCAATTTAAATTTGTAAAATATTTACTTAGTAATTATGTGTTTTCTCACTCTTATTTAATGTTATGAAATATATGCTAATTAATTGTATTTGATTTTCTCTTCTTTGTTTAATCTATTTTCTTTTAATTCACAAATTAACCATAGATTTATTTTCATCAACATTTTTTATAGTGGTTTTTCTCTTTTATTTTCATTTTCTTTCTGAATAAGACAACAATCTGGTAATGTTTGGATATGTTCATTAAAGTTTATTTATGTTCTTTATATATTTTTAAAATTTTGTTTGTTTTGAAACATATTAAACATTGCAATAATCTTCACACGATTTGATTTGTTTTAAATATTTCATTAAAATGTTATAAACATGCATTTTAGGGGTTCGTTTATTTTTTTTAATTTTTGTTAGAAGGAGCATTACATTGACATCTATGTTCAAATTGTATTATTTTATTCTAATATTTTTAAATTTTGAGTTCAATGAACATAAATAAAAACCAGTTTGTAATCAATTTTCAAAATAGTATGGTTGTATATTGTTTGTTGTTTTTATCTTTTTTGGGTTGTTGAACATAAATGAACACCAGTTTATAATCGATGTTCAAAACAACATTTTTTTTTATTTTTAAATTATGTGGACTACATTTGTAACAATCCTATTCCGATAATCTATGATTAGCAAAATAAACATATGAATGAAGAATAAATCGAATAGATTGTGTTTTGGAGTATGTTAGAGTTGTATTACAGGTGAAAATATTTATGAAATAGACTTAGAATTTGTACAAGTTGAATTCAGGTGACAACACAGCGGGCGTATTGTCCAGAACGGTGGCCGTGCTCTTGAGAAAATATGAGCATGACTGAATTTCTGAGAAATGATAATTAGCACGATGACCATGTTGATGAAGTTTGATCCTGTTGACAAGAACAGGTCGTGCTGAATTAAACACAGGTCGTGCTGAGTTGTTAAGAATGCAAAAAATATTGGAAATTAAAGCAGGTGGTGAAAAGTCCATACCCGGCATGACCCGTGTTGACCTCGACACGACCGTGCTAACCATCAACATTTTATATAAGAGCATTTCAAGCAAAAAAACAAAACAGAAAGGAAAACAGAGAGAAGAGAGAAATAGAGAGAGAGAGAGAGATTGAATGATCAACCAGGTATAGGATATGTAATGAAATGACAACAGGTACAAGATATAAGAATTGAAAGAAAAATAAGCACATGATCTATGAAACGAAATGCGAACAGATACGTGAACAATTTCGTACAAATATACGAGCGATTATTATCGATTATATGTATGATATTATATACGATACGGGTGGTGATTGAAACTGTGGTGATAGATATGGTGGTGATGGATTGGCGATCATTATATATGATTGATCATATGGCGACGAGAGTACATTGTAGGCGACGAGCGTACATTATTGGCGACGGGAGTATATTATTGGCGATGAAAGCATATTACAAATGCATGATATACGTATAGTTGTATGTTATATGAGCAATCTCGAATTATGATCACAGTAAATATATGAAATCAATGAAAATGAATTACAAGTAAATGAATCAATTTTTCTAATACAGGAATAAGAAAAGAATACAAATACAGAATATAGAAAAGAACACAATACGATTATAGTTAATCATAAATGAATACAAAGTATATAATAAGAGTATAGACTCCAGCTCACAAGTTTAAATAAAACACGCAAAAGAATATAGTTTATATGTTTACATGTTGAGATATGCGTGTACTCACGTATATATAGATTATCTGAAATTCAATAACAGATATAAGTATAAGATGGTAATCAAATATATATGATTACTCACTGAGTCCGCAACTCACCAACTGTGATTGTATATGTTGTTTCAGGGTCAAGTAGTAAATAAAGATTTATAGAAGATAATCAAGCAAGTGGGTCAATTACCGCTCCTCAGCACTCTTTCTACAGCTAGGCTTATACATACAAATTTATATAAATATGTACAGACAGATATTTGTATGATATTGTGTGTTATGATGATATAATTTTTAATTTATATGTGATTTATTTCAGGTTGATAATTGGTTGACATACTGAGATACAACAGATGCATATAAGCCATGCCTGAAAAATATGAGTTTTGTATTACGGTTGAATAGGAACGTGGTAGGGATTGTGCCCATGGGACGTATTACACTAACACAAGCTATGTTCTAGACCGAGCTATAGGTCGAGCTGTGTGCTACTATGCATATATATGATGTGTGATTTATAAAGAATTTACAGGGAATTATTCTTATACAAAAAATTTTTTTAAATTATTTACAAAATTATTATAGATGAACAGTAATCATATAATTAAATAGTTAATAAGTTCAGAGTGTTTCAACATTGAACATAAATGAACATCATTATATGATTTATGTTCAAAACAATATGAATGTTTGTTGTTGTGTAACTTATTAAATATTGATAATCATATTAATATTCAATGATGTTCATTAGTGTTTAATACATTCTAAAAAATATTAATATCAAATCAAATTATTGATAATCATTGAAATGCTAAATGATGTTCATTTGTGTTCAAATCAAACAAAGTTTTGAAAATATATAAAGAATATACATGAACACGTATGGACAAATATAAACATTACATTATTGTTGTCTTGGATGGAAATAAAATGAAGAAGAAAGAAAGAGAGAAAAATAAATCTTGAACAAAGAAAAAAAATATGGAGAAATTAACCTACAATTAGTGGGTGATTTAAAAAAAAGAGTAATTAATTGTGCGAGAAAAAACGAATATAATTAATTATCATGCATGTGAATGTATTAAATGTGAGAGAGAAGACATAAAATAAGTGAGATAGACATTTTCACACATTAAAACTGAAATTAAGCATACTCACACAAAAAATGACATTCAAGCATATAAATGAACATAGTGGTAAGCATTCTTACAAAATAAAACCCAAATGTGGGTGTTCTACATAATTTTCTAAAGGCAAATGTCTAATTTATTTTTCAAAAGTGTGAAAATGTCTACCATCATGTTCATTTGTGTTCATATGTCCAAATGTCATAGTTTTTGCGTGAACATGCACAATTTCAGTTTAAATACGCAAAAATATTCACCCCACTAATTTTGTATTTTCTCTCCAATTTAATGCTTTAACATGAATGTTAAGTAGTTACATATTATTTTCTCACCCACACAATTAATTATTCTCTTTCTTTTTTAATTCACTAACTAATTGTAGATTTATTTTATCCATTTTTCTTTATTTCCATGCTAGTTTTTATCTCCTTTTTCTCTTTTTCATTCTCTTTCCTAAAAAAGACAACAATAGGCAATGTTCAAATATGTTCATTCACGTTCATGTATATGTTCTTTATATATTTTTAGAAATTTGTTTGTTTTGAACATATATGATTACAGAGGAACATCATTGAATATTTCAATGATCATCAAATAATTTGATCTATTTTTAATATTTTATTAAGAAGTTATGAATATGTGTTTTAAATAATTTGTGTGTCTTTTGTCGGCATTCAATATAAATGAACATTAATGAAAATTACATGAATATCGATATTCAAATTATATTATTTTATTATTCTAGTATTTTTAAAATTAGCGTTCAATGAATATAAATGAACATCAATTTATAATTGATGTTCAAAATGTAAGGTTGTTTCTGTTTTTGTTTTTAAATTTTGTGAAATACATTGAAGATAAATGAACAACATTGTATAATCGATATTCAAAAAATGTGGTTGTTCATTGTTGTATAACTGATCTAACATTGATGACAATATGAATTTTTAATGATGTCCATCTGTGTTCATTAGCATTCATCTGTCTTCAAAGCAATTGAATTTTTGAAAATATATAAAGGATATACATGAACCTATCTAAATATTACCTTATTGTTTTCTTGGTCGAAAAGAGAATCGAAAAAGAAAAAAAGGAAACCTAGTTTGGAAAAAAATAAGAAATGATGGATAAAATGCTCATAATTAGTGAGTGAATTAAAAAATCAAAAAGATTAATTAATTGTAGGACAGAATCAAATTCAATTAATTAATCGTAGGGGAGAATCAAATTCAATTAATTAACATACATATGAAAGCAATAAATTGAGGAACGAAGACACAAAAATAGTGGGGTTGAATCTTTTTACATATTTAAACTAAAATTGGACATATCTATGGAAAAACATAATATTCAGGCATATAAACATAAATAAACATGATCGTGAATATTTTTACAAACATAAAATTAAAAAATGAACATTCAGCTTAATTGTCTCTATAATGAGTGGTGAATTATTCCAAATATTAATCCACAAAGAAAATAACAAATTAGACTAAAAATCCACTTAATAGAATGATTCCAGCATGTCCCTCATACGGTGAATTGTTTTCCACATGTGCAACCTTTCTTTAAAACAATAGAATGATACCTCATATGATGCCCATATTCGTTTTATATTTTAATTAGTTTAAAATAATTATATAAAATTTACTTTAAAATTTTCACAAAACAGATATGAGTGCCAAGGTTTCAAAAGTAATAACAATAAATAAAAAAAATTAATATGTGGAAGCTAAGTGATAAATATGTATATAAGCTTTACATGCCAACAAAATATTTGTTCAAAACATGAAATCAAATAATTAGGATTTACAAAGTTTAATATAATTTAAGATGGACATAATTTTTAAAATAATTAACAAAAAAGAGTTACACCATCGACCTTTTAGTATAGAGTCCTCAAATAAAAGTAGATAACCAATAAGTGTTGCCCAAGTATTTGCATTAATGCTCTTTTTTGGTCAAAGTTAAGAAAATATACAACATGGGTTTTTAACTTAATAAATGTATATCCATAACACTTACCTAAATATATAAAGTATTATACACTCATAGGTTCAGACATTCACTCACTATGCTCATTATCTTCTTATACAATTACATGAATTATAATCAAGGTATATTATTTGATATTTTAGAGTAATTTATCTACAAGGTTTTGTGTGTATTTAGGTTCTTGTAATTCCACAAGTAATCTCTATCGTTTTCTGAAGAAATAATAATTATTCAATATATTTTAAGGTTACACGATCTGATACATGACCTACATAAATCATGTCTCAAACAGTGTAGGTTCATTGTTGTAAATTAATGACTTCACACAGTCTGCTATACGGTTGAGGATAAACTTTAGTACCCCTTAGAATACAATTTATGTCACACGGTTTATGACACGGTCATGTCCCAAACCGTGCATCTCGACTAAGCAAATTTATCAAAATTCAACCTTATTTAGTGTGACACACAATTTACACAAACAATGTCTTAAACCATATAAGCTTATTGATATATCAAACATATTTTTATTCATATGAGACGTCATACAACCTGGAACATGATTTACACAAATCTATCCTAAACCGTGTAGGACCTCTAGATCGATCAAATGAGGAGTTTTCTAAAAAAACATAGTCAAAATTGACACAATTGCAATACATAAAATTCCAAAATCATGTAGTTCAATTCCACAATCATTTGATAAACGATAGGAACAACAACAACATCTTAATCACATATATATGTGATTCAACCAAAAATCAAAATCAATTAACCTCATATCCATGTAATTCATGCTTATCATTTTCATGACTTTCCATTATTCACAATATCCATTCTCTCAAATCATACAAATTTATGAACATCACAATTATACTCATTTCTTAATGGTTATAAATCATGAAATGTATATGTCATGCTTTTAATTTGTCCATATGATTCGCATCATTTGACATTCAAAATTTATATACACCCATTAGTTCCCATTTCATTCATTTGTTCCTATTGTTACCCACTATTTTTCTTCGCACCCTTTGGTGCTCATTCTTAGCATCACGTGTTTTTGAGCTCTCAATTCTTTGTACATTCATCCTTGTATACCTATTTGCACCCAAACCTATGTACCCATTGATATCTCTTTTTAGAATTTCATGTCTTGAATTATACACTCGAATGCACCATTCTTCTCATTTAGTGGCACCCATATTTTCTTATGCATCCCTCGGCGCCTCTATATGCCTATGTAACTAAGGGAAGATTTTAATTGGTGCTAGTGGAGGCCTGTGTTGGGAATCATGCCATGTAAAATACGTGAAGGCATTTGAAAAACAATATAAATTTTATGACATATATGACATAAAAAACAACATTGAATCATATAAACAAAATCATTGTCTAGGTTAAGTGCATTAATCTTGAAGATCTGGCCTCATCATCTTGCAAAAGTTTTAAGGATTTCACACTTAAACATCAAAAAGGAAAACATGCGACATGATAAGATGTATGCACTCGTAGTACGAGTCCAATAATGATAAGGAAGGAACACCGTCGCCGTTTTGACACAAGAGCTACTACCAAATCTTATCCAAAATCGAGGAAACTTTCTACGTAAGGCGTTCAAGTGAACTCCCTCGAGTGGGCACCTTTCTTACCTCATGACCTATTCTTCCACAAGTGTAGCACATGTCATCATTCTTTCTAGGATTTGGTGATTAGATTCTCTTGTAGTTTTGCTTTAATTCTTTTTTTAACTTTTTTCTTATTCTTTTAAGTAGAGATTTGTACTTCCTTACATTTTTAGCATAAATGGATACTTTTTCATCTTCTTTCATGTCAATGCTCTTCACACTCTCTTTATTGGATGCCTTAAGAGCCAATTCTCTCTCTTTCTCTTTGGTCTTAATTTTATAACTATTTCATAGTTTAAAAGTGATCTTACTAGAGCACTAGCTTGTTCAAGCCCATGGACTACATTATTATTGTGATCGTGGAATCTCATTCCTTTGGGAGTGGTCTCAAAATCTTCTTCACCCTATCACTCCCATGAATCAATTTTTCAAAAGATGTCAAACCATTTGTGATCTCAATAAACCAATTAAGCATTAAAGTGACTCCTTCATTTTCCTTTACGGTGAAAAGTTCATAGTCATGTAGGAGCATGTTGATTTTTGTCTCCTTGACTTGTGTATTCTCTTCATATGT
>CANYCX011791911.1:0-11967 GCA_948193385.1 Breynia disticha f. nivosa | reverse complement strand
CATTTTTCATTAAAAATAGCTTCATTTAATGATATTGATTGAAATGAGAAACAATCTATGTAGGTTGGATCAAGGCAATCGTCAAGTAGCTCTAATAGTTTTAGCTCTCAACGACGTCGTGGAGGAAGGAACTTTTCCCACAGTACACGTGGCGCATTTCAGGGACGTTCTTCAAGTGGTGCCAACAATTTTCATCATCAGGTGTATAGACCAAAAACAAATCCAATTGAATCGCAAAATGTCCAAAATGCGAATGTTTTGGTCTCCAAAATTGAGTCTGAAGAAACAATTACAGATAACGATGGAAGTTTGAGTTGTGATGGATTGACATTATCAATTGATTCAAAAAATGCTGTAAATGTGAATTCTTTGGGCTCAAAATTTGATGTTGAAGCTGCTTGTGGAGGTTATGGGGAAAGATTGAGTGTTGATGGGTTAAGTGTTGGTGTTTCAACACCGAGTAAAGAGAAACGTGGTGAGGATAAAGAGGAGAATGAAGGTTGTGACGGGGTGGTGAAGGAGGTTTTTGATATTTTTGTGAGGAAGAAGGGAAGTGGTGTGGTGTTAAAGGCTTCATTGTTTCAGAAGAATAAAGAAAAACGGAACGAAATGAAGCGTGCTAGTGAAGGCCAGAGGTGGTTTGAGTTAAGGCCTGGGATGGTTATTTTGAAGAATTACTTGTCAATGGATGATCAGGTTTCTCTTCTAGTCTGTTCTCAACTACGTTCTCTCTAATGCTGTGCTTGTGTGTATGTGCCTAGTTGATTTTGGTGTTTCCGTTAGGTTCTGTGGAGATTGAATTAAAGCTTTGTTGGGTGTTTTACGTTCTATAAATGTCAATCGCAGTGTAAATTTATGTTTGTAGGGAATACTTCGTTTGACTTGGTGAATTGTTTTTCTTGATTACGCGTTTATGTAGAACAGTTGGAGTTACCTTACTGATTTCGATTTCATTTCAGTTAGTGTTATAACCAACCTTACTCATTTTTCTGTAGATCAAAATAGTTAATCGGTGCCGGGAGCTTGGTCTGGGAGCTGGAGGTTTCTATCAACCTGGTTACCGCGATGGTGGGAGACTTAATTTGAAAATGATGTGTCTTGGAAAACATTGGAATCCCAATACAAGTATGTATGGAGATTATCGCCCTGATGATAATGCTAAACCGCCAATCATTCCTCCTGAATTTCATGATTTGGTGGGGAGGTCCATCAGGGACGCTCAATCTGTCTTTGAAAGAACTTCTAAAGGCAGCAATGTTAAGGAAACCCTTCCCTCGATGTTACCAGACCTTTGCATTGTGAACTTTTACTCTTTGGCTGGCCATCTTGGGCTTCATCAGGTTTGCATTGAAAGTTGTTCTTATCGAGTTAACATGGTAAAAATATATGCAGTAATTTATGCAGATTTATGTCTACTACTGCTAACTTAAGATGATTCTTTGCCTGGTGTAGGATAAAGATGAAAGTGAAGAAAGTATTCATAAAGGATTGCCGGTTGTTTCCTTTTCAATAGGAGAGTCAGCAGAATTCCTATATGGCGATCATAGAGATGTTGATAGGGCAGAAAAAGTCACGCTGGAATCAGGTGATGTTCTGATTTTTGGTGGCAAATCGAGACTGGTTTTTCATGGCGTAAGCTCTATTAAAAAAGAAACTGCCCCTAGGACATTGTTGGATGAAACAAGTCTTCGTCCAGGCAGTCTAAATCTGACTTTCAGACAGTATTGAAGTGTATGGATATGGACTTTTGAAGAAACTTTATGTAAAAAAACTATGAAGCGGATAGTAACTTCTGTGTTATTAGGTATGTACACATCAGTATCTGATTCATCATTAGAGGCTAGGAATGTTGATAGTGTAGCCATGTCTCTGTTTATTTAATCTAACTGAAGTGTTTATCGAACCATGGCATGCATTTTCACTTTCTGATGCAGACATTTGCTTTGTGTTAATGCAAAACTTTACACAATAGAAACGTAGAAAGGGAGCCTGGTACAGTCCTTTTGAAACTTGCCTTGCTCTAGTTACTTGTCAACTTGGATTTCAAATTTGGTATGGTTTTCTCTTCTAGGTTTTCTGCTAGGGCATGGTTGTTGGGCTACAATTTTTTGGAACTTACCTATTTTTGTTGGCATTTTGAAGACTTCACCATTTTCTTATAGGAAGTATGCTTTTTACCACTTATAATATGGACCCTTTTTGGCAGCCAAACTCAACAATTCCACAACCAAAGATTTAATTTTCTTTTGCAGATTTGTTAAACTACAATATATCCAATTCCAACAAAATGCGACCCATTTATGTGCTCTGGCAAACTTATCTGCGGGACCCCAACCCTGCTTTCCAGCACTTGACAGCATATATATTATACATACATACTAGTACAAATTAATTGCCTGCATGTGTATTGTATTATTTTATGAAGCTTATAAGAATTGCTTTCTGCAACTGATGGAGTTTGTGTCATGATCTTTGTATGAGAGAAGTATAAGTGACTCTGTTTTGATGATCAGAAACAGGACGTAGGGAGAGGTTGAGCCATGCTGGAGAAGCAGGGCACATGCTGAAGCACTCAGCATAAAAGGTCTGATAATTCTGCATGTGCCCTTCCTCTCCAGCTTGGACCTTTCTCCTTTCTGAGCATTTCAGTTCAGAAAATGCGGGGCAACCAATCATCGGTAAGAGTTTCTATCGGCATTTATTGATATAATACATTGAACTTCAGATAACATTATTTGGCAACTGCATAATCTGCAGTTTGATATGGTTGGTTGGTCGGACTTTCACTAATTGTTGTCCGACTCAACCAATCCAATCAAATATATATAAGTAGTTACTGCATTCATTATGGAATATGTAAATTCTGTCAGCATCAACCACGTTCTGATAGATCTTCTAGAGCTGATGGAGCTGAATCCACATGGGAGAGCAAACAAGCATAAACTTTCTGCTTTAACCGATCAATAGTCTCAATTAGTCCATTATATTCCGAGCTAATGCTTTTTTGTTTATCTAGCCATTCATTTGCATACCTAAGTTGGGACAATGTGAGAGCAATATGCTTGTTCTCGTGCTCAACTCGCCGGCCAGGTCCCGTAATGTCCTTGCCTCTCTTTTCCTGAGTAATGCGAAATCGGGATTCCAAGGCATCCTCCAAGAATTTGAGGAACCAAGCTCTTGTTTCATTCACAAGAGACACTCAACTCTTTGATCTCCTTTTCACTATCCCCTTTAGCCCATTCCTGCCTTTCAGTTCCATTTGACTCCACTGAAGGCTTTACAGACTTCGATGTACTTCTGACATGACGTGTCTCTTTGCCAGCTTAATATCTCCTTTCAAGCACCCCTTTCCAGGTTTTGACAGGTTTCCGGGAAGAGAATTCCAAGACGTTGCGTCAGGCGTAAAGCTGTTATCTTTAACTTCTGACAAGCAATTCAGGTTCAATTTTTCCTGTCTACTGGATGAAAGTTTCAAGATGCATGCTTAGAAGACACCGGAATCTCCTTGGTGTTGAATCCAGTCACCTCTGGTTTCAAATGAAGGTGTTTCAGGTCTAGTTTTGACAGGAGTGCTCGACCGTACCTGTAACACATTTACTAAGGTCTTTCAAGCCTATTAATTTTGTGTATCAACAAAACAGAAAAATTTAAGCCAGAAACCATACTTTCATGGATTTTGCCTTTCATAAATCCAACTTTCTTACCTTCTCCGTCATTTTCACTCTCACAACTCTTCCAACCTCCCCTAAAATCCGATCCACTAACTCGAGAACTCTGACAAAACACCCTGCATATATGTGGATGCAACAACAGCTTTTTCCTTTTTAATGACGATTTCTTTCTTGAATTCTCCTCTTTAGATTTTCAAAAGCTCCTTTGATTTCGAATCGTTTCACCTTAAACTTGATATTATAATTTAACTTTATGCCCACAGATCTAATACTAGTATAGTTTTTACAATGATAATCGTCAGAGGAAACATACCTTTCTCCATGGCTGGAATCGATTATGAGCCACAGACAAAAGCTAAAGGCCACTTAATAGAATCTAACGTTGACCCTTCACTTTCAACAGATAAAGGACCCTGGAATGGTACCAACATTTGCATCAAATCTTTTGGATTTCCTACCAAAAGGATTTCTTCCTGGAACAGGTCTAACACCAACGAGGATCGGAACTGGTGTTCCAGCTTCAGCTTTCTCAACATAGAAAAACTGACCAAGTTGCAGCTAGTTGTTCAGGTCCTTCGGGATCAGCTCATTGTCTTCCTTTGAGAGTGAGACATAAGTTGAACGCGAAGCGTCGGAGACTTTTATGAAGAATCCTTGGTTAGGCCATGTTTCTGAGCCTATCAAAGCAGGCACAATGCTAATTACTTGTAGCAGAACTGATCGATATTATCCGCGAACCTTTAGATTGGAGTTTATACTTAGAAGAAGTTTCAGCAGCACTCCAGGTATAAAAGATGCCACAATTTCTCTCTTCTTTTCTCCTTAATTTTCATGTCAGATATGAAAATTTGATCAAGTTTCTTGCTGAACACCACAAGAAATTTTCCAGGTTACGTGACATTTTAACGAAGCCATTCTATTACCAACGGTTTAATGTGCTAGACTTTAATTTTGTTATATGAATTGTCACAACTCACAAGAGCATTTCATGCATATACTCCCCCGTCCGATTTTAGTCAAATCATGGGAATTAGCAGAGTGATTAAGTTAGTTGTAAGTGTTAATTATCGTGTAATTTTATAATATCGTCTTTGTTTAATAAATTGTTTTAATTGAATAATAAATATTTGGATAAATAAATCTGTATTGAGAAAAAAAAAATTCATTAAGTTGTTAAAAGTAAAAATAATTTTTCAACACCAAATGATATATATAAAAATAAAAATTCTCTAAATTTTGACACAATTAATATAAAAATATTATCTATTAAAATGAGACTGATCAGATCATTTACTAGAATTTGAAATCCAGCAATGGACAAGAAACTATTTCCAATAAACCTAAAGTCAGTATATAAAAACAACAAATGCAGTTAGACTGTAAGATCACACATAGCATGAATGAAATTTTGTCAGATTTTATGCCACAGCTAAGCTACATCTGTCAAGATAATCTGAAACACAAGAATAAAAAAAACACATCAGGGATTGAAAGATATTAAATTCTTGCCTGAAACAAAGAAACTGAAAACTCCAAGAAAGAACTGTACAAAAGAACAGGCTACTGTGAAAGAGAAAGAAACTGTGTTTTTTGAATGGAATTATGCATAACCAACTCAAAGAACAGGTAATGTTTTGACAGGAAAAAGACATTTTACAGGCCTGCAAGGTTTTGGATTGTCGTTTAAGTAACCATCAATTACTCTTGGCTTCAAAGACAAGAGAGTATTTCTTGTGAGAAATTTCTGCTGTTTTTCCTGAGGCAATGAATGATAAATATTATATCCTCAAATGTTTGTATTCTTTCTGAGAAGTCGATGATATACTTAATTGGTTGCTGTTGGAAATTTTTGTTAGTGGATCTCTTTCTGGTCATTTTTCCCTTTTGTTGACATGTAAAACGGTTTTCAACAGTTAGTTTCGGTTCGAAATTGGCGGTTCATATTTCAAAAATTCGTGGAACTGGAACCGAATCATGCAGTACACGGTTCGGCTGATTTCAGTTCTTGAACCAACGGTTCGGGTTGGTTTGGATCAATTCCGGTCCAACGGTTCAAGTTCAGTTTTTCCACTAAAAATAATCTAACCGACAATTTGGAATCGCGGATTCACGGTTCATTATTCCTAAGAATCAGAATCGACAGTTAGAAGATTCGAAACCGACAATTCTGATTCCAATTCACTAGTTCCACTTTGATTTTTTTACCTCACTGGGAAGGTGGGGATTTAAGCATGCATGAAAAATTATTACAGTAGCAGAGCAGGCAATTATTTCAGGATTAGAGCAAGCTGTAAAACTCTTCATTAAGAATGATCATACATTTACATAAGAACTGCATAATTGTATCCAACAACTGTGCTCAAATCAAGAAACAAAAATACTGATCCTATGATATATAGTTCAAGGCTTCAAGCAAATGCAGCAGCTTCATTTTCGGCGCGAACCAAGCTAGCATAAACACCATTAAGATGGGAATTCAAGAGAGTATCATGGCTGCCATACTCCACAACAGCACCATCTCTTACCACTGCAATCATATCAGCTTCTCTGATCGTCGAAAGCCGGTGCGCGACCACGACTGTTGTAGTCCTTCTGGAGACTTTCCTTATTGCTTCTTGTACATGCTTCTCGGACTCCAAATCCAGTGCACTACTTGCTTCATCTAGCAGTAGCACTCTTGACTTCTTCAGTATTGCTCTTGCTATGGCTAGTCTTTGTTTCTGTCCACCAGATAACTGAGCACCACTCTCGCCAACCTAAATCGGCATCGCAACATAAGAAGATTGTCAGAAATATACGTGATAAAGGTAATGCGGAAAAAAGTACAAGCTACTATACATCAAGAAATCAATTCAAGCAAACAAGGGACACAAGTGGATCTGACAGCATATCTTTACCCAAACTTATGGATCCACACCACTTATAAATCTTTCTCACATTGCACGATTATCCGATGTGGAATTCTCACTTAAAAGCTCGATAGTAGTTTAGAGCGTAAATGTAAGTACCTGAGTTTCATATCCTTGAGGCAAGCTACAAATGAACTTGTGAATGTAAGCTTCTTTTGCAGCTTCTTCTATTTCAGCCCATGAAGCATTAAGATTTCCAAATGCAATATTTTCTCTAATTGTTCCAGCAAACAGTGCAGGTTCTTGACCAACCAAAGCTATTTGCCCTCTTAACCACTTAAGGTTAACATCCCTCAAATCTTCTCCTCCAATCATAACTTTCCCTTGATAAGGATCATAGAACCTCTGAATTAACCATACAACTGTTGATTTTCCTGATCCACTGCCTCCAACTAATGCCACCATGCTACCTCCTTTGACCTTTAAGCAAAAATCTCTCAAGACAATAACCTGAGGCCTCGATGGGTATGCAAATGTTACCATCTTTAGCTCAATATCAAATGGTTTTGATCTGTCAACTATTTTTCTACCTCGTTCTCGGTCATTACCGATCAACGGCCTACGGTAAATGATATCGAAAATGGATGGAATAGCCGATGCTGCCATTGAAGTATCTGGTGCTAATCCAGCAAGTTGTCCAACAGAAAATGAACTCAGGACAAGGATAAGGAATATTTTGTATACCTCACCAAAGCTTGTTTTTCCTTGCTTCACTAAATATGCACCAAACCAGAGAGTTAAAGTGTATGCAGCATACATTGCACCTTGGGAAACACCAAGTGCTAGGCCTAGAATTTGAGATCTTTTCACTGATTTCCTCTTAGGTTCATCTAGAGCTTGATCAAATGACTTGACTATCTGGTCCTGAGCAGAGAAAGTTGTTACTGTCCTTATGTTTGAAACAGCGCCAGCAGCTATATTGCTTGCTCTGGCATAAGCTTCATTGTCAATTTTTGGTCCGACATTAATGAGCAAACTCAAGTAACTTGCACCAAGAGTGAAAGGAGTTAGAGCAGCAGCTAAAAGCGTTATTCTCCATTCAAGGTAAAATGACATACCTAGACCAACAGCAGCTGCACTTAAACCCATTACCAAGACAGAGAATCGGTCGCCGAGAACTGATCGGAAACTGATGCAGTCCACTGCCAACTTTGAAACAAGCACTCCTGTGGAATTTTCTTCAAAATCAAACCAACCAGGCTCTTGTTTCAAGATGGATCTAAATAAAAGGTTTCGTACTCTTATGGTTAGTTTAGTTCCTGCCCATCCACATAAACCTTGCTGGCCTGTCATGGTAATAATTGATCCAACGCCCAGACCAACCAGTACAATAGAGAGGTTGCCAACATCTCTTTTTAGTTTTGATGGGTTGTCATCAAAATAGATTTGAAGGGCTAGGCCAAGAAGATACGGAAAAACTGAGAGAATTGCACCAGCATGCATTCCTAATATGAATCCCATGAGAAGTGCAAAAATTTCTGGCCTCTGAAGTTTCCATATCTCTCTCAGTTTAAATTCTCTACTCACAGCTTTTTGTTCCATTTTCTCCTCCGCTTGCATTGTTGTGAGGTATTTCGATTTTGGAGTTTCATATACAGTCTTTGACCTCAAATCATTAATTGATTTCTCATAGACAGAAACATCATAGTCCTTGCGATCATCTTTCTGCTTTGATGCAGGTTTCGACGCTGCATCAGAAGCAAGTTTAACAAGATCATAGTAAGCGCCAGCCTTTTCCATTAACTGACGATGATTACCGATTTCGACAACAGTTCCCTGATCAAGAACAACAATGGTGTAAGCATTTCTGACTGTGACCAATCTATGTGCAATAACAACTGTGGTCCTCCCATAAGAGATCTTGTCAATTGCTTGCTGCACAACAGATTCAGACTCAGGGTCTAAGGCACTGGTGGGTTCATCTAAAAGAAGAATCCTGGGATCCTTGATCATGGCCCGAGCTAATGCTATTCGTTGCTTCTGGCCACCAGACATTTGAGTTCCTCTGTCTCCAACCTGATCAATGGTACCATTTCTGTCAAAACTTCATCCATTATAAGAAGATACAAATATATTCTGCTTCTGCTAAGAGTACCTGAGTGTCGTAGCCCTCGGGAAGACTAGAAATAAAACTGTGAGCATTGGCAGCAATGCAGGCATTAATGGCTTCTTTCTCAGTGGCATTTTCCTTCCCCATCATCACATTCTCCAGAATCGTTGTCCCAAAGAGAACTGGCTCCTGACCAACCATACCTATTTGGTCTCTCAGCCACTTCACTTGCAGAGTCCTCAAATCGTGACCATCTAAAGTGATCACTCCTGCAAACCAGAATTAGACAAAAACTCTCGTATCAGGATTCTACCAAAACAAATATGGCCTAACCTAAAAAAAAAGAGATGGGAATTACCCTTCATGGGATCATAGAACCTCTCAATGAGAGCAAAAATGGTAGACTTTCCACCTCCACTAGCACCAACCAATGCGAGAGTTTTTGAAGATGGAATTACCAGATTGAGAGAACGGAGAATTAGAGTATCAGGACGGGAAGGATAAGCAAATGTAACACCTTTGAACTCAAACCTTCCACGAACACTTGACGGCTTTCTCCCATGGGGGCTATACGGATCTATATCTGGAATTCGATCAATAATTTCGTATACTCTGCTAGCTGCTACTGTACCTTGAGCGAACTGAGCAAAATATGTCAATGACAATGCCAATCCTCTGCAAGGAAACATCAATATGTTACTGAAACTTTCTTATCGAATCAAACATAATAATTTTTGAATGAATTCATTACCTTCCACCTACGTTGACACCAAAAAAACAAGCAATAGCAGCACCTCCAGTGAGCTCACCACGAGAAACTAAGATAGCACCGTACCAGAAGGCCAGTGCCCATGTCGAGTAAGTGACCAAATATATAACCCCAAGTCCTGCACCCTTCGCAAACCCTATTTTTGTTCCAATAGGCACTGATTTCATCAACTGGTCAGCATATTTTCCTACCAAATGATCCTCAGCAACAAATGAGAACACAGTTCTGATGGAACTTATGGTTTGTTCTGCAATGCCGCCTGCTTTTCTATATGCAGCCTTGTTTATAGCAATCACAGAAACCAAAACAGAAGAAAAATGTTAGCTTTGTGTTCTAAGGTTTAAGATTAATGATCATGGAGGCGCTAGTCTGGTGTTCATACCTCTTCTTTTGTAGCTAGGCCAACATAAATGGCCTTATAAGCCATCCCGCAGAACAACGTCAATGGAGTAACTGAGAAAACTACCAAAGAAACCTTCCATGATCTTAAGAACCCGACAGTGTAACCACAAATGAAGGTGAAAACTTGATGGACGAAATGTGCCATCTGCAAAATGAAATCGATGAACTTAAACTATACAATTGGAAGCGAAGACATGCATAACTCAAAGATCACCTACAAATTGACAGTACTGCAAGTTAAATTTGGAAAAATAATTGGAAAGATGAGATCAACCTTCTCCGCCATTACTTCCTGGATTTGTGCGACGTCACTGGAAATTCCATGCATAATATCGCTGGTACTAGCTTCAGTATCGTAAAAACTGATATCTTGTCGTAAGACTGATTCTAAATACATGGTTCTTATGCGATGAGCTGTCCGTTCCCCCACCAATCTCCAGCAGGTGATCTCTGTTTTCATCGGAATAATGTTATAAACACCTAGGAAAGTGTTTCCAACTTGAATTAATGGCTTCTCACTTACCTAAATATGCTCCAATCACCACTATTGCTGCTAGTCCAGTCATAAACAGACATATCTGAGATCACAAGCAGAGTTACAGCAAAGAGATTAAAATTGGTTCTCAATCTTTATATTAGGAAGATTCAGGCACTGAGAGAGTTACCTTCTCGACGTCTTTCATCATTTGAATTTTATCAGATTCCTCAGCAATCTTATTCACGAATTTTCCGAAGAGAAATGAATACCAAGGTAGAGCGCCTCCATTTATAAGAGCTCCAATGCAACCCAAAAGCACAAGAACCATATCCCATTTTGTCGAATACTTAAACAGACCAAACAAACCAACTTGCCTTGGTGCAACTTCATCTTCCTCTTCCTCATAACCTTGTTCTTTATCATAATCATCTGAACCTGGACTGGAATCACCATATCCATGAGCAGGAACACGATGGCTAGTTGAATGAGGATGAATACCATTATGATTATAACCATGATGACTCACATGGCGATGGTCGCCAACTTGACTTAGCCCGTAGTGCTCATCAGCGTCCATGTAAGCATGAGAAACTGAATACCAACGGGAGTCTCTATGTCCATGATAATCCAGACCAGTATGCATTTGTCCTGTTTGTCCCTCGACATCTGGAGCAAGATATTCAATCATCTTAAGGTCATTTTTATCAGCTAGTGAACTGGCACTCGCACTAGATCCTTCCTTAACACCTCTCATGTTTGATCCATCCTTGCCAGTTGAGCTATAATCTTTAACATGAACTACTGAATTAAACTCATTGTTTCCAGCAGCATAGCTTTGAAGCTCAAGCCTACCAGCAAGGGGCACTGCACTATAGCTAGAATGATCGTAATACGAATTCATGAAGACTCTAAACCCACCATGAGTGCGCGAAAGATAATAATCATTAGCTAAACGTCTAGAGGTAGAATTGCTTGAAGGCGTAAAGACCGTCCATGGGCTAAAGACAGCGCCTAAACTGCGATTCTCACGCCAACCAGAAGCCTCAAATTGCCATGAAACTTCACTCTGCCATGACCTATCTTCATCAGCAGCAAAAGGTGTGGTTGGAACTCGCCGACCACGCCTCTGCGAAGTGAAATTCTGAGACAAATCAAAACTAAACTCAGTAAATGAACGTGAAGCATAATGTGAGCTAGCCGGCGTTGTAGTATGTCTACGGTGATTGTCTGGATGATAGCTCTGTGAATGACCAGAGGAGGCGAAGTGGTCATTCTCGAAGGAGGAATCAGCCATGAACATGGGTCCCTGACGTTGAGAAAAATGCATGAAGACTAAGAAAGAGATGAAACAAAGGAGTAGAATCAAAGCTTTTTAATTGAGTTAACAATGAATTCCTTCGAATGTGCCGTCTGTTTGGACACAGGAAGGAACCTCCATAAGGCCGGCTGGTAACCATGGAAGTCAAGGCATATATAATGTAATAAAGGTTTAGAGCACTTAATTATGTTATGCTCAAATCAATCATAAATTATTACAGTTTCGTCTCTCTCAATACTGTGATGTCAAGTTAAGCCAAAAAGAAGTTGCAGATTTAGCCCATTTGTCAGCAAAATCTTGTTTTGTTGACCAAGATGATGCCATTAGAGTTTGAACAACACAATGTTTAGCTTGTAAAAGATTATAAAGT